>MU271288.1:36749-39249 GCA_021432655.1 Atractiella rhizophila
ACTTCTGGAAGGGGAGTATTTATTAGATAAAAAACCAATGGCCTTCGGGTCTCCTTGGTGAATCATGATAACTTCTCAAATCGCAGGGCCTTGTGCCGGCGATGCTTCATTCAATTATCTGCCCTATCAACTTTCGATGGTAGGATAGAGACCTACCATGGTTATGACGGGTAACGGGGAATAAGGGTTCGATTCCGGAGAGAGGGCCTGAGAAACGGCCCTCACGTCTAAGGATAGCAGCGGGCGCGCAAATTACCCAATCCCAATTCGGGGAGGTAGTGACAATAAATAACAATATAGGGCCCTATGGGTCTTATAATTGGAATGAGTACAATTTAAACCCCTTAACGAGGATCAATTGGAGGGCAAGTCTGGTGCCAGCAGCCGCGGTAATTCCAGCTCCAATAGCGTATATTAAAGTTGCTGCCGTTAAAAAGCTCGTAGTCGAACTTCGGCTTCTGTCTGCCGGTCCGCCTTTTTGGTGTGTACTGGTCTTGATGGAAGCTTACCTCTTGGTGGGTCGGCATGCCCTTCGTTGGGTGTGTCGATTAACCAGGACTTTTACTTTGAGAAAATTAGAGTGTTCAAAGCAGGCTTTCGCCCGAATACATTAGCATGGAATAATAGAATAGGACGCGCGTCTTTATTTTGTTGGTTTCTAAATTCGCCGTAATGATTAATAGGGATAGTCGGGGGCATTCGTATTGCTTGGTCAGAGGTGAAATTCTTGGATTCTAGCAAGACGAACTACTGCGAAAGCATTTGCCAAGGATGTTTTCATTGATCAAGAACGAAGGTTAGGGGATCGAAAACAATCAGATACCGTTGTAGTCTTAACAGTAAACTATGCCAACTAGGGATCGGACAAGCACAATCTATGACTTGTTCGGCACCTGAAGAGAAATCTTTAAGTCTAGGTTCGGAGGGGAGTATGGTCGCAAGGCTGAAACTTAAAGGAATTGACTTGAGGCAATAACAGGTCTGTGATGCCCTTAGATGTTCTGGGCCACACGCGCGCTACACTGACTGAGCCAGCGAGTTCTTTCCTTGGCCAGAAGGTCTAGGTAATCTTGTGAAACTCAGTCGTGATGAGGATAGAGCATTGCAATTATTGCTCTTCAACGAGGAATACCTAGTAAGCGCGAGTCATCAGCTTGCGTTGATTACGTCCCTGCCCTTTGGACACACCGCCTGTCGCTACTACTGACCGATTGAATGGCTTAGTGAGGCCTTCGGACCGGCTTTTGGGAGCGGGCGACTGCACCCGATTGCTGGAAAGTCGTACGAACTTGGTCATTTAGAGGAAGTAAAAGTCGTAACAAGGTTTCCGTAGGTGAACCTGCGGAAGGATCATTAGCGAGTATGGCCCTCACGGGTCTAATCCACCATAAACACCTTTGTGAACCAGTCAGGGGGACTCGGCCGTGAAAGCCCAGGCGATTAGCGGAAGGGCCCTCCTTTGCAAACCCGTTTAGAAGTCTTGAAAGTACTTTTGTATAATCTAGTAAAACTTATAGCAACGGATCTCTTGACTCTCATATCAATGAAGAACGCAGCGAAATGTGATAAGTAATGTAAATTGCAGAATTCAGTGAATCATCGAATCTTTGAACGCATCTTGCGCTCTTTGGTATTCCGAAGAGCATGTCTGTCTGAGTGTCACGAAACTCTCAACCTCCTTTCCTTTGTGATCGGCCGGTTGGATCATGGGCGCTTGCCGGCCAGGTCGGCTCGCCTGAAATGCATTTGCGATGTTGTGTCCTTGTGAGTTGGCCTGACTAGGCGTGATGGTAACGATGTTCGTCTAGGATCCCGCTTCGGCGAGGAGCCGCTCCTGTTGGGCGTTTGCCTTCGCATGAACACTCATATCTTTGGTTTAGACCTCAGATCAGGCAGGATTACCCACTGAACTTAAGCATATCAATAAGCGGAGGAAAAGAAACTAACAAGGATTCCCCAGTAACGGCGAGTGAAGAGGAAAGAGCTCAAATTTATAATCTGGCCATCCTGCGGTCCGAGTTGTAACCTATAGAAGCGTTTTCTGTGCCAGGCCCCTTATGAGTCTGTTGGAATATAGCGTCAAAGAGGGTGAGAACCCCGTTCGTGATGGGTGTCCAGTGTGCTCTGTGATACGCTCTCTAAGAGTCGAGTTGTTTGGGAATGCAGCTCTAATTGGGTGGTAAATTCCATCTAAAGCTAAATATTGACGAGAGACCGATAGCGAACAAGTACCGTGAGGGAAAGATGAAAAGCACTTTGGAAAGAGAGTTAACAGTACGTGAAATTGCTATAAGGGAAACGCTTGAAGTCAGACATGCTCCGTGCGTTCAGCCGAAAGGTGTACTCGTACGGTTGCAGGCTAGAGTCTGTTCTTGGGGTCGGATAAGGGTCTTGGGAACGTGGCCGGTTCGCCGGTGTTAAGCCCTGGACTTGATACGGCTCTGGGGACAGAGGACAGCAGCGCGCCTTCTTGGCATTGGCTTCGGCCTTTTCCGCGCTA
>MU271288.1:44249-106355 GCA_021432655.1 Atractiella rhizophila
AGAGGAACAATATCCGGGTCAAATCGTTGCCTGCAGGTGAACCAGGGTACAACCCTGCCGCTGATAGAAATGGGATCCTAGCCAAAACATTGCCTCTCTGCCAACTAGATAGAACCCTTCCTCAGATAGGAACAGATTCTAGTCAAAATCTCATACTCTGGTAAACACTATCAGGCACTGTCAGGCACAGCTATAGTCCTCCCCCTAAAACACATGTTCCATTCCATATCCATTAAAATCTTTGCAACACTAGACTGCCCTGATTCATGTTCAATATACATCAACAATAAACAGAGACATTCAGTGTTGCACAAATTAATTTATGACAGTTGAGTCTCGTCTATTCCTATATATGAATGTATGGGGGCTCAGAATTGGATCTGACGATGTAATTGCAATAAAATGTACTACAGCACTTGGATATTGAGCAAGCTACAAAAAGGCGCTGTGAATGTGTTGGAGATGTATAAAATATTAGCGATAATTTCTTCATGAACATTCTGGAAGTTTCCATTTGCCACAGCTGTCATGCATATAAACACCTGTTCTTGTGTTGCTGCTGGCAGTGTGTTTGCAAGAGCTTAGCCAAATGTAGTACATTTGTTTGAGATCAACAAAGCAGCAGAGAAAAACAACAGAATGGGTAGATTGTGAATGACAATGATCAATATTGATAGGTTATTAACAACAGCTGAAGGGGGGTCTGAGAAGCACAGTTTTGTTGAAGCGAAGTGACTTTTGAGTGAAACTATACCATGTCGATAGGTTATTGATAGCAGCTGAAGACCGATCTGAGAAACACAATTTAAATGAAAACGTCCTATATTGATATGTTGTCAACAACAGCACTAGAGCAATTACAGGCAAGCAATTATATACAGGGACAGATTGATACCCTACTGAAGTTAGCTCATACTAACCCTAATGCACTCAATAAATATCCCTGCTGATGGAGTAAGATATCCAGATTGGTTCTCTTAGGATATCCACTCTACTTGGCAGGTTAGTATCTCTCTTGTATCATTGTAATAATACTTAGGATATCCACTCTACTTGGCAGCCCCCTACTTGATCGTCTTCCAGAGCATCAGCCCTAACAACTATATACGGAGGTACAGAGGTAAAATATGAAAGAATATAGTGTGGAATTTATCAATCAAGTGATTACACTTCAACACTTTCAGAAATGTCAAAACTTTTACCCAAACCTCTATAATGCTGCCCATAGATGAACATTCATTTCCAGGGAGATAATTGTGCTTCCTGAGTTTGATATCCTTCTTCAGGTTATTTGTTCAATGTGCTTTGTGGACTTTGGACAATATTCTTTGATCATTTGTGGACTGCTGAAGGAGAGGTCCGTTGGCTCATTCATTCTTCTCGTTGGACAAGATGAACCCAGGATTATAAATAAGCTCATTATATGGAAGCAATGAATGTAAGCAGACGGAGAATGACTGCGCTATATTTTTCAGATAAGATCAATATGTTAACATAGGTGAAATTCTTCGAGTCCTTAGAAGTAGACAGCTACGTGTTGCTTCCAAGTGCCTGAAAGCATAGTTCCCATCGCACCTTCAAACTCATCTTTTGTCCAAGCAGGGTTTGGGTCATATACCCCATAACCATGCAGCTTCAATCTGAGTGTGCAGTTCTTTCATGTGGAAAAGAATCATCTGTAAAACGCTTTGCTCTTCATTGTATATGTCCAGGGCTATGGCAACTCGTAGGGCACCATCTGTAGCCGGTTAACACACCAGTCTCAGCAAAGCTGATTCGTCGAAGAATCTTTCCTGTTATACACCGTCACATTGACGGTATTGTTTAGGCTAAAGGAGTCGAAAAACACTCTAGAGGTGACCTGGATGCCGACACTGTCCTTGTTGAGGTGAAATCTGAGGTAGAACTGGAGGGTTTCCGTACAAAATGGGTTCATGGCTAATGGAATCCTAAACTCTATTAGGAAGGAGAGGGTTAGATATGCACGCACAGAACATGCTGGCAGCAAGCACTGAGAAGAGCATCGTACTTATCGCTAGCGGCTAAAACATCCAAGTTCAACTCTGCTGGAAGCATGTCATCATTCATCAACCTGCTGTCTCTTCCACAAGCCAATTCGAGCAAGGATTCGATGACATCACTTTTCTCATCCAGGTTAATCCTTGGAACTTCGCTTGCATCGCGATTGGTTGAGCAACAAGCATCCAAGGAAAACGGAAGAATGTTCTTCAAGAGTGAATCTTCTAATGCCAAAAGCTTTTCCCTCCTTTGTTATAAGGATTAGATTGGTTCTCTAGAGTTTGGGGAAGCTTGGAGAGAACTGAGTTAGTCTATCATTGGAAGGGCCCACAAAATGCTGAGGCAAGAAGGTGTCAGCAGTAACCAGTCAGCCATCAAGGGACAAAGCACAAGCATGGGTAGAATCTGAACATAGGCAACTTTTTTCTCTCACTCATGAATTGGAGACCCATGCAGGTACTAAGGCTGAGCTACTCGGCGATAAAACTGGTCACCAGTTTTGGCCAGCCTTTTGGCAGCTGGCAGCAAATCCATATCTTCAACAGATGCAATTTGTTCCATGTCAAAAACCCACTTTGCAAACCCCAAGGGGACAAGTATTTGCAAAGCTCCGTTCTTCATCCCACCAAATCTTTCCCATTATGAGCTCAATGCTTGCTTGCGACGACATCTATGAGTTGCTGTTTCAGGTAGTGTACCCCAGCAATGAAAATCGCCTAGTCGGAAAAACGTCTGTTGTCAAATTTCCAGCCAACAAAACGGTTGAAGGGTTAGAAGAGGTAATCCTTCAAAAGTTTGGCGACAAACTGCAAGGAAAAGAATTTGATTTGTGGGTACTGGACCCAATGCTGGCCATCGAGGAAGAAGAGCTTCTGAAAGCGAGCAGGTTCCCCTCTGAAAGATTGTGAAAACTCCGCCCCTGTGCATCAGGTATCGAAATACTGGCAAGCACCGTGAAAACTCTTTCGGTAGGTGACCTGAAGGCTACACACAGGAACTCTGTTTTGCCATCAGGTCTCCTGCTTGACTAACACCCAGTTTTGGACTTAGCATTTTCCTTTAACAAAGGTCGTGATGTAGTAGGATTAGGGTAATTTTCGGGCATGGGGGAAACAGGCTGTCACCGAGTTGATGGAACCGAAAAACATATCCTCCATCTCGATTCCACCTATGAAATTGGCAAAGACAAAAGACGTGGATGGTCTCAGGTTAGCCTGAAGTATTCTTGAGCATGGATGTTAACGTACTAGGTCTGTCGCTGCCGTTTTGGCCACAGATTTGTCTCACAGAATGTCAGTGTAACCCCTTCACCTTCACCTTTCTTCAGGTTTTCCACAGCGCAGCTGGTACTCAAACTAAAGCAAGCACCCCAATCAAGAGGTGTTCAAAAGCCTAATTTCGGATATCACATGGACTTCAAGGGTGGGACCTTGCTTGTCTGTGGATCTTGTGAAATTTTGAGCCAAATTTTTGAGTTTGTACCTCTGAGTACATAGGGAAACAGTCACGCAGCATGAGCAGGAAAAGACAAGCTTGGGCTGAGGTTGTTGACAAATGATCAAGAAGAAGAGTCATGATGTCTAGCTCCTTCTGCCATCAGCTCTTATCCTCATGCAACTTGACAAACATGAGGCCCTGGAACTTTGCAGGGTGGGTTGAGTGCTATGGAGGGGACAGAGTAGTGTATCTAGTGCCCAGGAAGTCGTGGTTCAATGACAACTGTAATGGTCGCCAGAAACACGAACTAGAGACAACGTCGGCAACAGAATTAAAGGACGTTGGGGAAACACAACCCTCAATCACAGAGTTGAGCCAACCCTCTCCACCACTACTCTGCCTCCGCCATTCAAAAAGGCATTACTCCCGTGGAAAGACTTGAACAAAGAAGGCCTATGGTGGAAGAACAGATTGGTGGGTGTGCTGAAACAGAGAGCTGGAGAGGAAAGGTGCACAAAGGTCAACTTAGAGCAGTACCACAAAATCCATGTTAGACAGTATATATCTACTACGCCTTAATTCGATGGAGGGGATTGCAGAAGAGAAAATGCTTTTCACTCTTCTTCTTTGTTCTTGATGAATCACATGGTATCACAGATCGTCCAAAGGAAAGAGAAAAGCGAGGTCAGTTGCATGGTACAATGACGCCGTTAAATTTGCGCGAATGAGGACATCTGAGTCTTTCTTCAGCACTTCTTTGCTATTCGAAAACAACCAACTTGCCTATCCAACTTCTCATACTTGTCAAGATAGGAGCTGCAAGAGGCTCCACACATAGGCAACCACTCTCCAGCCAAGCCACTGAGCTCAGCGAGCATCTTTTTTGGCCTCAGGAAGGGTATGCATTTCATGCTTGCGCAAAGTCCAGTTTTGACGATGGCCTTCATAGCTTGCCGCTTTCTCGTTGTTTTGGTGCCAGATTCGGAACTCGTCCAAAGTAAGTTGCTGCTTGTCACTAAGCCTGGGGATATCATCTGGATGTGTTGGAGGAACAGATGAAAGATTATCGGAGTTGTCGTTGTAAAGTGGCACGAGGATATCACGAACATCGCTGCAACCCAAAAACAAATACTAATGCCACTTTCATCACATGCCAGAATCCTTGCCACAGAGGGGTCGCTTGTGTGAGCTGTACAGCTTCAACAGGTTGGGGGGCTTCATCGGGATTTGGATTGTGGTAAGTCTGCTCATCTTCAGCGATCGATGCAATAACTTCCACCTCCTCTCTCAGCTCTACGCTCTCTCCAACAATCATCTCATCGCCATGGACTTCCATCTCTACATCACTTCCATCGTTCAAACTGCCTCCTGGAATTGTGTTGAGGTCTGTTGTTGAGATATCCATCTTTTCAAGCTGGGAATGCTGAGGCTCAGATGCTGGAGGCTGTTATATCTTGAGTCCGACTTTCGATGCATAGGGAACCCTTCATGAAGGCACAGGATCCTTGCAGGTGCTATGCTTCAATGAGATGCCAGAAGTCGCGATGGCATCAACGGGTAAAGCGGCACGTGTTGCTGATTGTAGTCCATCCTCCTCCACCTTTTTCTTCCTGGCTCGAGCATGAATGGAGGGATATGGCAATGAAGAGTTCCTAGTGGATCTCAGGCTGTCATGGAGAGGGACAGGATGGGAGGCTTGGATGAGCTGACACTTTCCTTCTCAGCCTTGCAAATCGAATAGTGATATAAATGTTCTTCACAAAATAAACAGAGAAAGAAGTCGAACAAAGCTATTAGATAATTTATCTCATCAATGTGGATCAACAACAGGCGTTCGAATTTTCCGAACGATGAAAACGAGAGCAATATCAAAGCCCATTTGTAGTGAAAGAGAGGAAAACATTTTGCTTTCCTAAACAGACTGACAATTGGGATGCTGTCAAAGGTGTGTACCATCAAGTTGCACTCTGGTACAATGGTTTGGCAGATGTCACATTCAAGGACGGTGGACCGATAGGTCTGAGTAGAGTGATACTGGTGCAATTGGCTTGGCGCCAGTCCTGTTACCCAGCAAGCCCTCAATAGCACCGCCAGTCCTGGACGAGAAGTTGTCGAACGTTGGACCTCGGCAAAGGCATACAGGCGCTTGTTACCTTTGTCTACCGAGGGAGATTTCAAAGGTATTTCCACTCCTCACATTCCACCTGAAGTCTATGGCATGTGACCCTTCCTGCCAAAACCCTAAGTTGGTTGTATATAGACTGTAACCTCGACTGAGAGCACAATATCACAACCGTCATACCCCCACGTTGTGCTGCTGTCTGTCCCTCCATCGAAGCAGTCAAAATCCTTTGCTCACGTCAAACTGCATCGGAGACGGGATGATCAACCTGACCTGCACAAACTGCTTGTGGATGTCAAAAAAGTTAATACCAAAGGTCCCCGCATCCTTTCAATCGACAATGGAGGTATTTGCGCTTTCTCTTGCCTTTATATGCTCGAGGCCATTATGGAGCAAGTCGCCGATCTCCTCCCTGGGAAGCCAGATCCCAGGACCCTTCGACCATGTCAATTCTTCGACCTCATCTGCGGGACGTCTACTAGAGGGTGGATTGCTTTGATGCTTGGCCGACTGAGCATGACCTTCCGAGAGTGCATGGACGCGTTTAATGAAATCGTAAAGGGGGTCTTCTCCGAGAAGACCCTTTGTACAGGCAGCTCACCTGCTTATTCCGACAAAGCGATTGAAGAAGTTTTCGAGAGGATCGTCAGAGATTACATCCCTCCTCCGAAAGTTCGATATTTACTGCTTTGGAACTAACGGCAGTTATAACGCCGACATCGCCGCCGGGTGATGAAGATGCCCCCAGAGTCTTGACTTCGTCTGCCCCCATGAGCAATTTTCGACCATCGAAAGAACCAAAAATCATTCTCTCAGGTACACACGTTCACTGTTTAGTGAGTCTCCCCGTTCTTACATTAAATGGGCCGGAGGTGTTGATGTCCTTTCCCACTTTTTGTTCCATTTGCGCGATCCCGACCAGCGTGGGAATAAAGATGGCAACTTTGTTCTCCTGAAATCAGCCCAGAAGGCCAGAAGATTCAACAACTCTTTGTTCTCCATTTCAGTTTTACTTGAAATCCTCTTCTCTGGCATTGAGGAGTTCACTGCCACCGCTGCCAGGAACCCTTTGTCGACAAGATGGCAGAACTAATTCACAATATTGTCCATGCTACTCCTCCTTCCCAACGTGCCACTACTACAACAACTCTCTTCCCCGCTATGTCTATTTCCAGAACAACGCCTTTCCCCAATGGGTTTCAGCTACCAGCAGGTTCCCATGCAAACTGCAAATGGGACGGCTCGCATTCTAAAACCTCCGGCTTCTACGGAGACGGACAACATCAAATTTTCAGCTTTCATTCTTGCTCTCCTCACAGCCATGGAAGCCTCCCCAGAACAAATCGCGACGCGCATCGGGAGCTACCTTCACCCTGCGCGTTCCAACCTCCACCACATCCTCACGTTCCTCCTTCGCTTCGAGTTACGACAGCCCTTCTCCTCCAGCCGTCAAACCTTCTTTCGCTCCCGCTCCGAATAGTAAGGAAGCCCAAGTGGACGTCTGCATTGAAACGCTCATGGGCCTCGTGGGCGGTGGATTAACAAAGCCGGCTGAAGCCGATGCCCTTCTGGCTTCGGTGGAGAGGATCGCGAAGCGATTGGGAGAGGCTGAACACAGTATGGACTGAATCAAGAACGTGGTGGATGTACATGTCGGTTCGGCGAGAAAGGGAGAAGTGGCGTCTACCAACCAAGAGTTCATGTCCAACCACCGCCTCTCGAAGAAGCTTCGCGTCGTATGGGTCGGAGGGAGGGGCGATATCAAAGCGGTCATCGCGAATCGGACAGCACCAGCTGACAGAGCAGCGTCAATGTCCAGCACAATGAGATCGAAGGCGATCCTTTCTGAATCCTTAAAATCGGAAGAATTTGATGTGACTTTGACAGATTCCGTCGACATTGCCTCTACCTCTCGAACAAATACGTTGGAATGTGTTTTGGAAGAAGAGGACTATATGGAAGGTCTCAGGAAAGTTGAAGTGACGGATGGCTTGTCGGCGGAACAAGAGTTGACACTTCTCAAAGCACAGATTCAAGATATCGCTCGCGTCTGCAAATCGGTAGCAGTCGGTGATTTTGCCCAGAAGATCGAGATACCGGTGCAAGGTCATGATTTGGTACAGATCAAGGACTGCATGAACGATTTCGTCAGTCGGCTGGGGAATTTTGCAGAGGAAGTAACGAGGGTATCACTCGAAGTTGGTGCCGAGGGCAAGTTGGGTGGACAGGCTGTTGTTGATGGTGTCGAGGGAACTTGGAGGATCTTGACCGTGCGTCTTCCTCTGCTCGTGAATGCCGCAAGAACTGACGCGAGGTAAGATTGATAGGACTGCGTGAACACCATGGCCACCAACTTGACTCAGCAAGTACGATCCATCTCCCGCGTTACCGCCGCCGTCGCTGGTGGAGATTTGAACCAAATGATCGCAGTGGAGGCATTTGGTGAAATTGCGGATCTCAAAGCAACCGTGAACAGTATGGTGACCCAATTGCGGAGCTTTGCAGACGCAGTCTCGCAAGTATCTTTGGATGTAGGAACTCGGGGAGTGTTGGGTGGCCAGGCGCATGTCGAGGGAGCACAGGGTGCATGGTATGTTTCATCCACAACCCTGGAAGACGGAATGGAGTGCTGAAACGCTTAACAGGAAATTGCTCACGGACAACGTCAACCGAATGGCTTCCAACCTTACGCTTCAGGTAAGGTCCATCGCTGAAGTCGTAGCGGGTATCGCTCGAGGATACTTGACGAAGATCTTGGATGTTGAAGTCGAAGGAGAAATGCTATTGCTCCAGCAAGACATCAACTCGATGGTTCAGAAACTGAGGATTATCGCCGCGGAGGTTAGCAGAGTTAGTTTGGAGATTGGTGTCCAAGGTACTTTAGGTGGTCAGGCCGTAGTAAAGGATGTGGAGGGTACATGGGTCAAGTTGCTCAAAAGCGTGAACTGCATGACGAAGAACTTGGCTGGTCCGTGTTCTACCTCTCAGCTTGCACACTTTCGCCTGACTGTCGCACAGATCAAGTCCGAGAAGTTGCCGCTGTTACGAAATCCGTTGCTGAAGGAGACTTGACAAGAACAATCAACATTGAAACCTGTGGAGAGATATCAGGGTTAAAGTCGACGGTGAACTATATGGTGCGTCAGTTGCGGTCATTCAGTTCGGAGATCGAGAAGGTGGCATTGGATGTTGGAACGCATGGTATCTTGGTGGATCTGCTCAAGTCAAGAACATTAAAGGGACCTGGAGAAACTTGTCAGATGACGTAAACCAAATGGCAAAGAATTTGACTGATCAAGTCAGGGCGATCGCTATGGTTACTAAAGCTGTGACCAACGTGACATGAGCCAAAGATCATGGTAGAGGCTCAAGGCGAAGTTCTTGAATTGAAGGTTTGTCTTTCGTTCAACCCCCGACTGATTTGCATCCAATGGTACGGTCACAGGTGACTGTCAATTCCATGGTGGACAGTTTGAGAACGTTCACTGCTGAGGTTACAAAAGTCGCTCGCGAGGTCGGAAGTGAAGGTCGGTTGGGTCGTCAAGCCAATATCGAAGGTGTCCAAGGCGAGTGGCGCAACCTTACAGATTCCGTAAACGGGATGGCGGAAGTTTGTTGGCTCAAGGACTGACCTTTTGAACGCAGAACTGGACCGCCCAAGTACGATCCATCGCCGCTGCTGTCGTCAGTCTTCAGTTCCTCGCCATCCCTTAGCCTGTTGATAGAAGACATGAACCAAGACCGCTGTCGCCAAAGGAGATTTCAGCTTGAAAATTATCACGGAGGCGGCTGGTGGAATATTAGCCTTGGCTCACACTGTTAATTTTATGATTGATCGAGTATGTTTCGAAAATTTCTCCTTAGAAGCACTGAGCTCTGTATTGTAGTTGAGAATATTCGCTACGGAAGTAACACGAGTTGCCAGGGAAGTTGGCACAAAGGGCAATGTAGGCGTGACGGCTAGCGTGGACAATGTCGATGGCTCATGGCTGGAAATCACTGAGAACGTTAATACCGTGTGTTCCCTCACTGCCCGCTCACATCAATGGGTTCTGAGTAACAGATAGATGGCTATGAATTTGGCTTCCCAAGTGAGAGCTTCGGGCGGGTCTCTGCTGCCGCGGAAGAAGATTTCACCCCTTACGTCACAGTCGCGGTCAGCGGAGAGATGAAGGCAAAGATCAATCAAATCGCCCTCAGTTTGCTACAGAACTTAAAGAGTAACGCTGCTGCTAGGGAAGCTTGCTGAAAACGCCAATGAGTCGAAGTCTGAGTTCCTGGCAAATATGTCTCACGAGATCAGGTCAGAAAACGAATTGCTCTCGATCGCTTCTACTAACCTAACTTTGGCGTCAGGACGCCAATGAACGGTATCATCGGTCTTATTTGTGTAACTCTTGAAACGGAGTTGACAACAGCCCAAAGAGAGAACTTGACCATCGTTTCCGGATCAGCTAACTCGTTATTATGGATCATCGATGACATTTTGGATATCTCGAAGAGTGAGCCTCTAAAACATAAACGTTATTCCGGCTTATGCATGCCTCTTGTAGTCGAAGCTGGTCGGATCACAATGGAAGAAGTCAATTTCTCTGTTAGAGGTGTCGTATTTGGCGTGTTGAAGTCCCTGGCCGTCAAAGCTACTCAGAGCAAACTCGACCTTCTGTATCGTTGTGATCCTCTTATTCCGGACCTTCTTATCGGAGATCCTTTCCGTCTCCGTCAAGTTATCACCAATCTCATTGGTAACGCCATCAAATTTACCCAGCAAGGGTCCATCACTCACTTGTGCAGACTTCAGCCAAATCTCTGCAAGGAAGGTCTCTATGCCATCGAATTTTGTATCGCCGATACGGGGATCGGTATCAAGCAGGATAAACTCGACTCGATCTTTGATACTTTCTGTCAGGCAGATGGATCCACGGCGAGGAAATACGGAGGAACGGGTTTGGGTTTAACAATTTCAAAACGATTGGTCAGCCTGATGGGTGGAGAGGTCTGGCTTGCAAGCGAGTACGGTTTGGGATCACAGTTTTACTTCACAGTCAAATGCCGGCCTGGAGAGTGGCAAATGGATACTGCCAGACAGAAACTATGACGCCGAACCGCTCTCGCTTGTTGCTGTTCATGGATGTGGGTGGCCACGGGGATTCTGTGGTTTCAGCTGCCCGGCAGCTTGGCTTCCACACTACCATTGTCCAGTCCATCAAGGAGATTCTCACGCGGTGTCCTTATCGTCGACAAGGTCGAAGTCGTTCAAAACCTTCGGGACGACCTTGACCTTCTCCGGTACATTCCCATCGTGGTGATTACTCCTCACGTCCCTATGCTCAACATCAGGTACTGTTTGGACAACGGAGTTCACAACTGTATGGAGTCTCCTACTAATCCTTCGGACCTCTACAACGCTATCCTGCCCGCATTGGAGGCTAACAATGGTAACGGGAGGGAGGTTGAAGGCAATCTGTCTTACAAGGTCTTGCTCGCCGACGACAGTGTGCTTTTAGCAACTATTCCGTGATGTGTTAACTGACATGCTGTTTTAGATGTCGTGAATCAAAGAGTTGCTGTCAAGTTCTTGGAGAGCGCCGGGCACCGACCAGAAATCGTGGAGAACGGAGTGCTTGCAGTTGAAGCTATTAAGAAAGAGGTGGGTCCACTTGTCAAAGCGAACCTTTTTCTCAGCTGACGCTACTGCAGTTCTACGACGTAATCCTGATGGATGTTTCTATGCCTTTCATGGACGGTTACGAAGCTACCAGATTAATCCGAAAGCATGAAGAGCAGCATCGTTTGGCCAGGACACCTATCCTTGCTCTGACGGCGCATGCAATGTTCGGCGATCGCGAGAAGTGCATCGCAGCAGGCATGGTGAGTTCGGTTCAGTCCCGGAGGACGTCTTACATGATTTACAGGACGGCTACCTCACTAATCCCTTGAGGAAACCGGATATGCTAGCCATGGTCCAAAAAGTAGTGACTGAGCGACCAACTGTATGTTTCATCTCTTAATATCCTTATCCCTCTCTCAAGCTCTTTCCCAGGGTTTCATTTCAAACCGATTCTTCTGCGCCGTATAGCTTTGGATCCGACATCTTTCTGCTGCCTTCGAGATCTTCCAGCGTTGATGAGTAAGTGTAAGTTCTTGCGGCGTTGCTGCAATATCCGTTCTCCAGCATGCAGCACATATCCTTTGATCATTCCTGTCCGATGGTTGATTCCTTACAAATATGGACATTTATTCTCTATTTTCGCTTACTTTTCAGTAGAATGCTACTATTTGCTAACGTGTGTAACAAATGGTCCGTATTATGCCATGACACAACGACAGGTTATCTTCGCCAACTTGAAACAATGTCATTTTTGTCTCTTCAAAGCAATCGGATAGTTTTTTGATGCCGTTGACAATGACCACCCTGCAGACAGCAGACAGCAAAAAATTGTGGCAGGGGCAACAAAGCGAGGCCGAGGCTTGCACTGCAGGACAGGAGGGTCGAAACAGGGTAAGTCACTATTAGACCAAAGAGAAGAGTGGATAGCATTTTCTCTTCTGCAATCAACTCCATCAAACTAAGGCGGAGTTCCGGTCTCCACAGACTGCTGAGATGATGGGGTACTTTGAAGGAAGCTGGGAGAGATGCTGGCAAAGACGCAACATTTATTGGACAAACTACCCTGTGGATACACTTATGATTGATGGACATTTGCGCATTCCCATTTCTCACTTCCTACGTCATTTTGGTCTTTGACTTTTTCTCTTTCCTTTTTCTTCTTCTTCTATTGCTTGATAATTGGCTCAAGGAACGGCGACGGGCTTACGGTGATATTTTCTCACAAATATGCAAGACCCCTGCATTGCGAGTCCCATCGCTTTTGTGGATCGCATTTGCAGGTAAAGTTATTTCTCTTAAGTAACCATGAAATGTATTCTCATCGCTTTTGTGGCTCGCATTTGCAGCTTACAGATCCGTATCTCGTCAATGATGACTTCCACCACGGCACAGCAGTCCAAGCCCTAACACTGGCTTCATGGAAGACGAACGAGAGTCAGTCTTCATTACCTGGACAGAAGGGAAAAATTCACAAGACCAAATGTGAGAAATGGGAATGCGCAAATGTCCATGCAAGTCTAAGGCCAGGGCTGCTGGTCATCATGGCGGAGGAGGCGGCCGAGAGCCGCTAGGCCTTGCACTGCTGTGTTTTGTTGACCGAGATGGAGAGTCGAGATGGTGGTTGGAGTCGAGATGGGGTTGGGGAGGCAGAGCGCGTCCAAAACACGTAAGCTCTTCATGACGTTTGCACGAACACGAAAGAGAGGAGAAGAGCTTTAGGGAAGCACCGAAGCAGTGATGACCTTAAAGATCTTATTCATATTCATACCCCCTTCTCTCACCTCCTGGTGAGATTGGAAGAAGTGAGAAAAGGTTTGTAGTCGCATAGTAATTAACACGCAAATCGATAACGAAAGCCCCGAGAAAAGCAATTCAAGCAAATGTAAAGCTAAGATAATTCCAAATTGGAAAAGCTGAGAAATATAACACGGTGTGGCCACTTTGATGAATGAGAGTTGTTCAAGGCATCGGGGGAGAGCGGTCTCAAGCAGAGGAAACGTTCCTGGTACATGAAGTTATTTGAAAGGGAAACATAGTCTGAACGCATATTTGTCACAAACAATCACTGAAATTTAATTCCGGGAAGCAGAAATGAAAAGGTTGAGAAGCAAAACTCTGAAGAGATAAACATGATTAAGAAGACAATTTAACTAATAATGCAAACAACGGAAGACGTAGAAATAAAGCACAAACACACGACGAGGCGAGACCATTTTTTCTGTTATTTTTTCTCGAGAGGCAATGGCAGAAGAATGGTGAGATTGTGATTTAACCCGACTACTCGGTGGTGGGGTAGGGTAGGGTGTGTGTGGGGAGATGGGGGGATACCATCGATAGCGTGAAAGCGAGGCAAGCAATCAATGCACGGCCAGCGGTCCAGCAAAACCTCTAGCCTCTGACTCCAACTTAGCCGCTCTGGCTCCATTCACATTTGCACTGGTGCCGCGCAAGGTCTTCGCGTCTGCCACTAAGGTTGCACCGTTTGGCGCAAGCGGAGCAGAGTTGGCCTCCTTCGACCTGCCATCTCCATCCGCGCTTCCTTCTCCATCCTCCTCTCCATCTGCAACATCGTCTGCCGCATCCCTCTCCATATCCTCTGTCCTCTGACTCCTCCTCCGGCGTCGCGTACGCACGTACGACCGCAGAGACGTTGGAGAATTGGGGGTGACAGATTTCCTGAGTGGAACGTGAGGGTTCATGTCCGCAGTAGCTGCGGTGCCTGGGGTTAGGGTTGGGGTTGGGATGGGAGATGGGGTGCTTGATTCGAGACCAGTGTGGATCTGAGTTCGGCGCAAACTCTGAGGGGGAGGGATGATTGTGGTTCCATGCGCGAGTCTCATGAGTTGGTCGGACCCTAACATCGTGGTTTGCAATGAACACCAGCACGAAGGGAGAGAGTCAAGGGCTAGTAGGCTGAGAGAAAAGTACACTCACATTTGCAAAACATGTCAGCATCGATATGAAGCCTATAATCCAACAATGCAAGGAACGCTCGTTCATTGATACTGATCTCCCTAACATTGAGACTTGAGATTGTTGACCAAGCGAGATTGGAGTAATTCCTATCTTGCAAGAACTTGGAAGCTGTGATAAGAGCAGCGAGGAACATCCGTCTTCCACACAAGACAGGATTGTGTCCGACGGCGATCAACTCGTCCAGTTCTGCCTTGGACAGCAAGGAGGATCCGCTCGCATTTCCGTCCACGTCCATCTCTGCCTCCTTGGCGAGAAATGGGCTTCGATCCGTCTTGACGCCTCACCGGCGCGATTGATCCGTTCCCTAATCGCTCTTCTAGACCTATGAAGGTAGTAGAGACCGGTCTGGAGGACTGAGGCGGATGTTCTGGAGCGACGAAGGACTTGTTTTAAGAACCAATTGAGTGGTAGTACCTTTTCACCCTGTGCTGGAGAAGCAGGAGTGTGCTCCGGTTTCCAAATGGACTCGATGGCCGTGACAGATGTAGCTGCTCACATCAACCAAAACGGAAAAAGTTGGAAAATTGAAAAAAAAAACCCGAGCATGGAAAGGACGGTCAACTCCCATTCCTGTGATGCAGAAGAAGAGGAGAAGACGCACCCACCAGGCCGTCGACGAACAATTGCTTTGCAGGTCCCTGCAGGCGATTCGCCAAAGGTAATCTAATTTCACTTTCTCCAGTCCGTGACATGGTCGCCATCGAGTCTGGCAGCAACAGTGGGAGACCTAGTCTGCATGTCCGTAACAGAGAAATGTATAACTCCACTCCGCTTTCCACGGTGACCCTGGCATGCAAAGAAAAACAGCAGACTTTGGTGGATGTTCTTCAATGCACTGATAAAACGACTGATTTGAAAGACCGAAGTCGGATATGGGGTACCTACCCTCGGGCAGTTGGAGGTCACCTGATTGAGCAGGGTCCCCTACTACTTGAGCCACGTGATCCTCTCGAAAATCATGATGTAAGAATTCCGGCCGCTGGTGGCAAATCAAGAACCTGTCACCTTTTGCGAAGTGCAGAAGAACCAAGAACCTCCTCGAACTTCAACACATACATTCAACGACCGGTGGCCCTCCTTCTCCATGCTTCCAACTCTCCACACTCCAGATCGCGCACTGTGTGTTCTGTAAGAATCAAACCTGGTTCCCACAGTTAGTAAATAAGTGCTGGAGGCCTGGGCACTAGTGATTTGGGCCAACAAAGAAAAATGAAGGTAAGCAGTAATGCTCAGGTTGAAGAGAGAAGGGGTCGTGACAGAAGTGCATGAAAGCTCACTTTTGAAAGAGTAATATTGCCACAGGAAGTTCATCATGCTCATAAAACTTTCAAGTTTCCTGGTTGTCTGCGCTGCAGTTCATCAAGGGATGTGGGACGGAAGGAGGGGCAAGGGAATGTGAGAAGGGGAGGAGAGTGGGATATTCCTGCATTGGTTTTACAGACATAAGTGGAGGGCTCCCAATTCATAGAGCTTTTGTACGCTCTTCCTTCTACTTTCCACTTTGCAATCCTTTCCACGGTGATGACTCCAATCTGATATGATGACATGGGTGGTGTAGAGCAGGCCCTCAACTTCCTCTTACATGCCGCAGTATCACGGTCTCAATACAATTCGCCGACCTCCCTTCCCACCTGTGACCATAAACGAGCGTATGTTCGAACAGGAAGGACTCTTTTCTGGCCTCAGCAACTCATCTCCCCTTCCATCCCTCACTCTGGAACAAACCCAGCTTCCAAGCACATGTCCCGCAGTCTACAAACATCGAACAGATGTGTAGACGACTTCCAGCTGCCCTTTCGTTGAGCTTACACTTATGCCGCTCCGCTTCCATCATTCGGTCGAACGTCCCCTTTGCCTCCTATTTTCATTTCTCTCGCACGATATGTCCAAGGTGGGGTTTGTGAGTCTGTTCCTGTCTCTTCATAGCCTATCGCATTATGTGCAATGGATACTCTGTTGTATTCTAAGTGCGACCGAACCAAAATGAAGCGCCTGATTATGAAATATTCTCCATCTGAGACCTAGCTGATACCTTCATATCAGACTTTGATCCGCCTCTGCTCACAACGCTCTATGCAGTGATCACCAACTGATACCACGAAATATATTTCATGATATACGTCTGTTCACAATGCTTTGTTACATGTTCACTGCCTGAAATGATTCCCTAAGTCGTCTGATGACCTTCTGATGACATGTTTTCAGACTATCGTATTGCCTGACTACGTGGTGATCAGCTATGCAAACCCTGACAAACCTGATGGACTGATCAATGTTGATCAGTTAGTTAAGCTTTTCATGATGTTGCCTCGAGATCGTCGCGGTTGCCACAGTTGTCTTCGTCATTGAAAGCGTCAGCGAGATAGGATCCAGTGTATCCAGACCCGCTGGAGGTGTGTGCGGGTTGAACAGGGACGGTGCGGCCGTACTTTGGAAAGTATTTCGCTTTGAATAGTTTGATAAGATTGGTCTTATGCTCTTCAATTGCTACTTGTTCGGATGGGCTGAAGATTCGGCGCTGAAAGAAATTTGGTCCAAGACAATGCTAAATCCTTCCCAATCCTCTTCTGATCACCGTTCCTCATCTGATACCTCGTAGTGGTCGGAGTACCGATCAATAGCGGGTCTGCATTTGTTGGCAAGATCCGAAATTTCGTCAGTGGAACCCCATCGAGTGCACACATCAAGAATAAGCATTCTTAGAGTTGCGTCACACATACTCTCTAGTTCTGTCAATGCCTTCTCTAATTCCAGGAGCCAGTTATTACGCTGATTAAGAAAGCTCTGAATTCCTTTTATGAAAGCGTGAAGCTTAAGCAACAAGAACTTCAGTTTTACAGTTTGCAGTTGAAAGGAATGAAAGACACACTTTTGGAATAGCACCCTTGAAAGTATTGACCTCATCTTCGAAATACTCGTCCTCCGCCCTCGCCTCATCATCATAAACGGTTCCAAGCTTCTCCATTACACACTCTTGATAATTTATCTTTCCCTTCTTCTTCTTCTTTCCATGTCCATCAGCCTTAGCCCACACACCTAGAGAACAAGGCGGGAAACAGCGGATGTGTCGTTCCTTTGGGTCAAATGGAATGCCTCGTGAAACAAATCTTCGAGCAAGGGGCGGTCATCATGCTATCATTATTAGATGCATTATCTGAAGTGGTACAGCCGATCTGTTCCATCCATCAGTACATATGGTGTAAATTCAAGCTGTAACTGACCTTATGAGTGATGCCAAAGTTCGCGATACACCTCTACACTGCATCTGCCATATTCTCCCCCGTGTGTGATCCTTGAAGCTCTGTGAAATCAAGGACAACTTCAACAACCTCCCAGTCCTTGTTGATGTAAGTAGCGGTGGTGCAGAGAAAGGGAAGCCATTTTCAGAGGTCCATGCATCGAGAGCAAGGTTGACAGTTATGTCCGCTTCCTATGCCAGATATCAATAAAAATTGCTCAAACAACTGTGAACGGCAAACCTTCAATTCTTGCTTAAGTTCTTGCATCATAACTTCACCCTTCTTCATCACTTTTTCCCACAACTTCTTCCTCATTGGCACTTTCATGGATTTTGCACCTGTATCAACATGATTTATGTCCTGATCACTTGCTCCACCCTCATCGTCACTATTCCATGATGTCCCTTTGGCAGGCATGGTTTTGTGTTCGGGTTTCATCGTGGGGTAGGTGTACTGATGGTAGTGGAGGAGGTCACGGAAGTGTGGGTTCTCCGTCAGTTGAAAGGGCTGATCCGTCGCAACGAAGAAGTTGACAAGGAGTTCATCAAACTTCAGTTGGTCAAACGCCTATAACAAAGCAAGTGAAAAAGAATCTAATAAAGATGAGCTGTGCTCACCTGATCGCCGAAACGCGCTGCCATGCCTTGTAGCTGATCTAAGATATCTAGCTGTTGCCCTGAGTTTTTCACATCGCCATCGGTTATCTATTTATGAATAACTAGCCTGTGGAGGAAGTTGAAAGAAGACGAACGGGAATCTCATTTGATGCTTTCTTCTCTTCGTTTTCCGAGATGGGTACCTTGTCCTCACACTTCTTCCTCAGCAACTTGAAAAGAGGACCAGTGCTCTTGAAGTGACGTGGCGATCTGGTGAGATGGTCCTCAAGGTGTGTGAGCTTTCGGTTGCTGCTTCTCGTAACTCGATTCGTCCAGCGACAGTGATTGCACTTGAAGTAAACGGTCCCGTCTTTGTGCCCATGCTGCACATCAGCATGTGCGTCTGACTTCGGGATTATCGCGTAGAAAAGCCCGACAGGGTTTCTTCTCTTCGAAGTTGCCTAGAGAAGCATTACCACTGCCACAGAACACAAAAATATCAGCTTACTTGTGTTGATTCCAGGGTTGAAAGGAATGAATTACAATGAAGTTATAATGGCTTTTTATACCTTAAGGAACTCGGCAAAATGAGGGAAACGGCAAAGGGGAAAGAAAACTAGAGCCACAAATGACAGTGGCACGAATGCAGCTTAAAACGGTGCCAAACTCTGACAACTTGTTACTGCCTTGGCTCGGTGTCTGCCACAACTGCCTCACGCACGAGTAGATCGAAGGTCGAAACAGGTACGTGGTTGCCGGCAGAGCTCTGCACACAGAATTAGTTAAGTCGAAGAGCACAACCAAAGAACTTTGCTCTTGTTTGCTTCTTGCCTTTCGGATCCAATTTTTTATTCTGCTCCAACGACTCCACTAACTCAGGCCCATCGATATCCATTCCTAATGGATCTTCCTCATCCTCCCACAAAGCACTACTCTCATCCTTTGAAGGATCATAGTCAATCTCTACCTCAGCATCATCAACGAGACCTTTGGCAGCAAGGGCTGTGTGGATTTTTGAGGCAATGGCACAGATGGAGGCTTTTCGCACGTTAAGGAGATAGCCTGGTACGGAGGATTCGTCAACTTGCAGGAGTTTCAGCCAGAGCACTCGGAACACAACGAGCCCTTGTTTCCCGCCAATGTCGGCAAGAGTCGGGTTCCAGAGAGAGAATGCACGATGAATGGGTTCCTCGTTGTCCTCGGCAAGCGATGCAACCTCCTGAATAAGATGTTGACAAGTGAGAAAGAGCGAAGCAGCCTCCTGGACCATTATTTAGTGAAAGCTAATGCAGTTGATGACGGACAGACATACATAATTCGGGTCAGGTTGGAAATTGTGCGAAGCTGCCAGCAAGATCTTAAGCTCAATGTAACCCGGTATCTTTTGGTGTCTGTGTGCAATTTCAATCAACAAGCGTCCATTGTAAGCAGAGAAGACCCACTCAGACTCCTCATCCTCTCGCTTCTTGGACTGGCTAAGTGCAGTCCCATCCTCTTTGTTCCTCTTCGCAATATCCACTGAAGTCCTTGACCTTTTTCCTAGCCCGAGAAAACTGTCCAGTGTTGCCATGGTGGCACGACGTCAATGGGGAGAAGATAGTGAGGATTTATAAGCTGGCGGACAGCAGCCATGGGACTGAGGACTGTAAGCACATGCAGCTGAGAGTGATGTGAACAGCTTACTATTGGTGCCGTTACCCCAAAAACGTGCACATGGAATCATGTATCGTATCGTAGTCGTAAAATCCACACGCTGGCGATTCGATACGCCTTGGGAGCCGTACTTGTATCGAATCGTAAGTCATGGTCCTTTTTTGTCTTCGATCGATACACGACTGCGCCATCGGACCCGGCGTAGCTCGTACGATTCGACTCCGATAGCCAGCCCTAGAAATTCAAAACCTGGAGTTCAAGGGACGCCAGCAGGAACTCCAAAAATGAGTCTGTGGCTGCCCAGAAGAAAGTCCCAGAATTTGATGCACTAAATTGAATTGTTAGAGATGTGTAAAATGTTAGTAATACTTTCTTCATGAACATTCTGGAAGTTTCTATTTGCCACAAGCTCTCATGTATATAAACACCTGTTCTTGTGTTTCTGCTGCTCATACGTCTGCAAGAGCTCAGCCAAACGTAATACATTTGTTTGAGGTTAACAAAGAAGCAGAGAAAAACAACATGAATCCTCCGAAGACTTGAAATTAACGCAACTATGCGGGTACTCCTGTCGTGCATCCCGCCCAGGCAGCCAATAACGACATCATGAGGGACTTAAAAGTTTGAGTCCCTAGTCGTCATCTTATCCACTCTTTCCTGTTTGCTGACATTTGGTCCGGGCAGCTTTGGCCGCAACCATCAGCCCTCCGCTTCGTAACCGTATCCATTTCCTTCGATCTTCCAGTTGGCATTATTTCTCAGTATACATTGAAAACAACATTAAATTCCAATGATGTATAGAATCAAGGTGTGAAAAGAATGAATGAATGAGAAATTTTCAAAGTTGAACATGAACATACCACTAAAATCATGTAGATCAATCCTAGGCACCTTGCTCCACCCACTCCACCCCATCACCTCCCGAATCTCAAGCTCAGCCTATCCATTTTGCAAGTAACCTTGCCTTCCAGCCCATGCCGCATTCCTGGCTTCGAAGATCTGAGGAAGTATCAACTCGAAGTAGTTGTTGAAGGCCCAGTGAGCATGAAGTACAGTCAGACCCCTAAAAATGCAGGCCCTTAGTGGACCACCTAAGCTTGCATATAAAGGGTGCTTGCATACGAGCAGGGGCACCAAAAAAGGGGACTTATGGCTGGGATATTGTTGGAAAACATCGGATATCATAAGTATGTATGTTATATAGTGTATGGAATCAACTGGAACCACAAAGCAAAAACTCACTGTTGTTTAAACAGATCAAGCTACCCATTTGACAATAAGAGCCATTCACTTTCAGGAACCACCATAAATCTTCTCCATTTCTCACAGGGAACCACATCAGTGAGGATGACGCCCCGATGAAGCTGCTTGCTTGACCCATTGGATGAGTGCTGCCTCGACCTCTGGATAGATGACAACACATCGTTTTTTCGTAGCCAAGTTTTCAGACTAGCCTTCTGGGGGGCGACAACAGTAAACTCCAACTTCCACCACAGCATACTGCCTCCTAAACGCCCAAGTGCCTTCTCTGACACCTGACCTCTTCCCATCCTCTCCAACGATGTAAACCCAGACCGCCAATCCCTTCCTCTCGATTTCAATGGTCACTCTGCTGGAGATGGGTACAAGAGACCAGTCAGATGTCACCACCCCGCCAGCTGGTGTTGCAACCGTAGAGACGTTTTGACGGCCATCGTAGACTTCGATACCTGTTTTGATCCACGCTGATGTATGCGTTCCGTCAGGGAAGAGCAGCACAAGTCCGCCCTACTCCATTCATCTTCCTCTTGCTCAATCTCGTGCCGAAGTCATCACCATTTTCTCATCAACCAAGGGTGGCATCCATCAACATGGGTTGATGAGAGCTCAGAAGCTGATAAAAGAGGAGAGCAAACAATATTGGAGCTGGGAAAGAACAGATTCTTAACAGGTTTGTTTCGGTCCTGCTCATGTTAACAACATCTCAACAGTGCAGGAATAAGAGTGGGCATTACATTTCAGTTAGAACGCGATGCCACCTGTCATGGATTCTAATTACCTTTTGTGCAAGGTTCAGGACACTGGCTGTTCCTTCAGAGAGCTCTCCCAACAACAAGACGTTCCGTGGTATTATACCCCCTATCGCCGCCGAGATCACATGTTTTCACATTGCATGGGATACCCTCGAATCTCCATATAGATCGTAGGAAGCGACGATGCAATGAAGATGATGCCCATTCTTCAATACTCTATAGCCAAATCTGTCGAGAACCCAGATGGAGTCAGTCTCAATGTGTTTTCTAGCCTGTACGATGCAAGCATGATCGTGTCTACCAACATCACGAAAGACATATTGAATGTGCACAAAGCTAGGGTCATGTCCAACGTGAACAAAGAAGTGCTGCATGTTTGCTCCGCCAGAGATGTCGAATCCGGTGCATTGAAGGAGGAACTGGTCGAAATGCATATACATTCTATCAAGAGTAAACACTCACGCTAGAAATCTTTGCCCGGCTACTTGCCACTGTTTATTGGTATGCCTATCATTCTGGGCAATGAAAATAATACCGTAAACCAGAGAATTGTGAACGGTTCTGTCAGAGTTTGGCACCGTTTTAAGCTGCATTCGTGCCACCGTCATTTGTGGCTCTAGTTTTCTCTCCCCTTTGCCGTTTCTCTCTTTTTGCCGAGTTCCTTAAGGTATAAAAAGTCCATTATAACTTCATTGTAATTCATTCCTTTCGACCTTGGAATCAACAGGTTCCCCCTGTTATGTGCGGAAGATTCAGTTGAAGCAAAGCCTGCCAAAATGGTTCCATACGAACAGATGCATCACAACAATCTAACACTCCTGAGTGTCATGTTGCTGTTGATGTTGTCCTTGTCCAATTCCCTGCTGGCACAGTTGGGTCGGAAGGTTTACCTGGAGGATACTAACCCTTGAAACCGACATCATGGACCTTTCGTAAGCAGGTGTTCAATCCTGTTAATCGCACAGTGGAAGAGAGACGCTGTATCCGTCACCAATTAGCAATTGAGCCTGAAAGGTTACAGCACCTTTGGAGTAGACGACCGTCTGCCATCGTGGCAACATTTGATCAAAGAGCATAGTCTATAAACGCCAGTTTCTAGCCTTCTGGGGGGCGACAACAGTAAACTCCAACTTCCACCACAGCATACTGCCTCCTAAACGCCCAAGTGCCTTCTCTGACACCTGACCTCTTCCCATCCTCTCCAACGATGTAAACCCAGACCGCCAATCCCTTCCTCTCGATTTCAATGGTCACTCTGCTGGAGATGGGTACAAGAGACCAGTCAGATGTCACCACCCCGCCAGCTGGTGTTGCAACCGTAGAGACGTTTTGACGGCCATCGTAGACTTCGATACCTGTTTTGATCCACGCTGATGTATGCGTTCCGTCAGGGAAGAGCAGCACAAGTCCGCCCTACTCCATTCATCTTCCTCTTGCTCAATCTCGTGCCGAAGTCATCACCATTTTCTCATCAACCAAGGGTGGCATCCATCAACATGGGTTGATGAGAGCTCAGAAGCTGATAAAAGAGGAGAGCAAACAATATTGGAGCTGGGAAAGAACAGATTCTTAACAGGTTTGTTTCGGTCCTGCTCATGTTAACAACATCTCAACAGTGCAGGAATAAGAGTGGGCATTACATTTCAGTTAGAACGCGATGCCACCTGTCATGGATTCTAATTACCTTTTGTGCAAGGTTCAGGACACTGGCTGTTCCTTCAGAGAGCTCTCCCAACAACAAGACGTTCCGTGGTATTATACCCCCTATCGCCGCCGAGATCACATGTTTTCACATTGCATGGGATACCCTCGAATCTCCACATAGATCGTAGGAAGCGACGATGCAATGAAGATGATGCCCATTCTTCAATACTCTGTAGCCAAATCTGTCGAGAACCCAGATGGAGTCAGTGCCAATGTGTTTTCTAGCCTGTACGATGCAAGCATGATCGTGTCTACCAACATCACGAAAGACATATTGAATGTGCACAAAGCTAGGGTCATGTCCAACGTGAACAAAGAAGTGCTGCATGTTTGCTCCGCCAGAGATGTCAAATCCGGTGCATTGAAGGAGGAACTGGTCGAAATGCATATACATTCTATCAAGAGTAAACACTCACGCTAGAAATCTTTGCCCGGCTACTTGCCACTGTTTATTGGTATGCCTGTCATTCTGGGCAATGAAAATAATACCGTAAACCAGAGAATTGTGAACGGTTCCCCCTGTTATGTGCAGAAGATTCAGTTGAAGCAAAGCCTGCCAAAATGGTTCCATACGAACAGATGCATCACAACAATCTAACACTCCTGAGTGTCATGTTGCTGTTGATGTTGTCCTTGTCCAATTCCCTGCTGGCACAGTTGGGTCGGAAGGTTTACCTGGAGGATACTAACCCTTGAAACCGACATCATGGACCTTTCGTAAGCAGGTGTTCAATCCTGTTAATCGCACAGTGGAAGAGAGACGCTGTATCCGTCACCAATTAGCAATTGAGCCTGAAAGGTTACAGCACCTTTGGAGTAGACGACTGTCTGCCATCGTGGCAACATTTGATCAAAGGCTTCGTCTCCATCCTGAACATTGTTCTATAACAAACTTCGCCCTTGTCGATGTTGCCCATAGAACTGATTGGCGCTTTGTCCTGACCATCCATATGTTAGGTAGAACAGTTAGGAAACCTGAAGCGCAAGTCGTGAGCTTGAGGATTATGGACTGTGGGCAAGCAATATTAGATATCCGGAGCTGAAAATGTGATGTCAAGTACAAGATAGAACGCACGTTTGACAAGGAACAGCAAATTTGTTGAGATATCCCACCCGTCTCCATTTCACCCATTCGGTACTTGGATCAGTGCATCTTGCTCGCACGTCGTGGCAAGGAACGGGAGAGTGGTGCTGTGGAAGAGGAATGGTATCGAAGATCCCTGAGCGATGTTTGCTCGAGGACCATCTTTAAATACAGAAAGTGTTTACCTACTGCTGTCAGTTCCTGATGTGCGTTCCATTCCCAAAACAGCGTCTCATTGTACTGTATTCTAAACTATCTCAAAAAGCCATGAAAGTTTCCAAATCAGCACCAGTGCTGAGCACATTACATTATAATGTTAATCATTACTTTTTTAATGCAAAATAATGCTCTTTTAGCACAGTATAATGTAATGCCATTACTTTCAGAAAAACTTGTCTGTAAGATAATAGTAATGCATTATTTTCTAGTGATTATATCACATTATAATGGCAGTACTTTTGTTTACAAAACACTAATTGACGAAGAACAATAAAAGAACCATGAATATAATGGAAATCAGCACATCTCAATACAACAACAGGTGGAAAACAATGTAATTATCCCACCCCCATTTGCCGAAGTCAGTCTGAATTCATCAGGAATAGAAACACCTTATACCATCTAACCCTTCAAGATCATGCTCTGTACAAGCAGCATTGCCATCATTGAGGCTCATGTGTCAGTTAGGATCCTGCGAGGGTGAGATAGTCCCCTTGAGCACTGTAAACAGATAGCAATGAGAGAACTTGTAAGTTGAAAAGTCGAAGGGCTTTTAATACGGTTGGGGGAAGTAGGAATTCCGTAAGTCTGAAGTCCATATGACCAGCAGAAAGGTAGTTCATGGAGTGAAAGAGCATGAAACAGAAGAGATGGTTGTCAGAAGTTGAATTAACTTGACACAGTTGGTGTGGCTTCTTGAGGCTACTAAGCGCTGAAAACACAACCAGAAAATAAGAACAGATCCAAGCAAAACCAATGTTCTTGGATGCCTTACCATGTGATATGTAAGAAATGATTATCATGCATTACTAGGCATTAGTCCAGGATTCTGGTAATGGTAATGCCATTACTTTGTACTGCAAAGTATGGGAGAAAACAGTGCATTACAGTACATTAGAAAAGCACTACATTACATTACATTACCAGTACCTGTGATGGAAATGTGCTCAGTGCTGATCAGCACCTCCCCGCTTTTCCCAAATCATCCCAATAAGTCTCATTTTTTGGTACCTTTAGGAAAAATTTGAGTCCTCCCACAAAAACTCACAACTCAGGCCCCAGAGCCCGAGCCCAATGGCTGGAATGTGGATTTTGGGGTTGAAATATGACTTTGTTGAACCGACTCAGACTTTTAGCCTAACATCAATGTTCACTTCTGCTTATACATGTGGTACCCTGTACTCAATGAATGAAACAGGCCGGCGCCTCAGACCTTATTCTTCACTTCGTGTCCTGCTGAAGTTGACAGTACATTTCCACCTTTAGCAGACACCTCCTCGGCTTCCTCCACTGCATATTGCTGTGGTTGTTGGGGAAGGATCTCCAAACAAATCGGGGAGGAGGTCATTGTCCTAAGGCGTGCGGAGTGCAAGGGGGCCCTTCAGCTCGCTTTATGAGTTGCCTTCATGGGTGGATGAAATAAGCCTAGAGAAGGCCACAGAAGGTCAAAGAAGACAGAGAATGCAAATAAGGCTAGATAAGGCCAGACAAGGTAGACAAAGCTAGAATATCTCCCACGTTCATCGCTTGTCGTGCCCCTTGTGGCGTGAATAAGAGAGAGCTGAGCTGAGAGATGCAGTGTAACAGGACAAATCGCTCCCCTTTCTTCCTCTCCTTTAATTATTAGCCTGCTGTCCACCGCTACACTGTCCTTGCTGGTCCGTCATCAGTGAAAGTCGATTGTTAAGAAACAGCACTATGGTTGTTAGGATTGCAGCCACCCAACAGCGACTAAGGCAGGACGTTGTCGAGATGAAAGTCCGCCGCATCTCGCATCTCGCGGACACAGCATTCTGGAATTGGATTGACGTCCACTGTCCACTCTTTTTGCTGGTTCTTCTCTCATTGGTACTTAGGGACGGATTTGCACCTGGTGTTCCTAACTTTGCGGTGTTTCTTTTGACAGCATTTGTTTCCTTATTATTCCCACGCTCCTGGATGTTCGTGTGAGATATGTGAGTCTGTTTCACGCCACATCGAGATAGACCTTAATGCATTTAGTCTTAGACTGGAAGCGTTTATTCTGATCTCCTGGAAGTCAAACCGACCGAAAAGGGACTTCCGTAACTGACGAAAAGAAAGTGCATAAGAAATAGAGAGAGCGGCCGCCGGCGCTAGGAGTCGTATTGTGCGTGTGTATCGTGTCCGGGACGTCGTGGAGGAGGCAGCGATGGAGAACAAGCTGTGTTCCTCCTTGGTACGTTTCTTGCTTCTATCAATCCCATGTTGGTAGCTCAATAGTTTCCTTCTTCGTAGATTCATCCGGCGTCCACCGTTGACTTACTCTCAAGCTTATAGTATAGTTATAGTTCGACGCTCATCCCGCCATCTCGCCCAGATGGTCGTTGTTCTCGAACTATCTTTGTGTTGTCGTTCATTCTTCATCCTGATTGTTCACTTGCTCCTTGGTCTTGTACTTTGTTACCAATTTCCTCTTTCGCCACTATTCTAGAATCCTTGTTTCATGAGTGTATAAAGTGTGTAAATAGCAAAGAAATTATTCACATCCTGAAAGAACAACAGGTTACAACACAACTAAGCACCAGAGTACGAAAGATACTAGGCATCAACAAACCAAGGTACTCAAAATTTCACCATAACACAGGTATCCTCAGTCCTCCTTCTTGTCATACATCTGCACTCTTATCATCCTCATCAGACAAGGCAAGTCAAAACGCGTACACTTGTATCGATCCAAGAAGAAGACTGAAACGGAGTCAGGTGGTTGGGCGAGGGGCCGGTTTATGCGGTTTTGTTGAAAGAGCGAGTCGTCCCTTCACCCACCGGTCGGTGTTTCCCTGCACCCATAGGTAAAAAGGGCACTATGTAGGCAAGACTTTCGTCGGTTTCGAAACAGTGTAACGAGCTCCCGTGGCTTGCTGACTCGGGAAGAAAGAGAGAGTTACTTAACCTTAACCATATGCCTCACAACTATTGTTGCCATTGTTGAAAAGTTTGTTTTGTTACTGCGCCGTCATCGCACAAAGAAATTTTCCAATTTCCTCTCATAAGAACACAGGTCAGGCTAGCGACTGAAAGGAGCCATTTCTACTCTGTAGCGTTCTTCTTGATTTTTATCCAATCTTACATGACAATGAGTTTAGCGGCAAATGCACAGGCAGAAGTCACCACTTTTCTCGACCAGTGGCTTCTCAAATGGGGTAAGGCAGTCATCTTCAACGATTCGGAGTCGGACGAAGACCTGCAAGAGGTATGGGGTAACGTGTATGAGCTGGCTGGAGCATTCTTATGCGTCGTTCAAACTTGACCCTGCTGGAGATAATCACCACTACAACGAAAGTTCACTTGTCGAGTCAGAAGCACTGGTGAGAGAGTTAGAACAATGGCACTACAAAAGGACATTACCAGCCGATTCATCAGCCGCTCGCCCGCCTAAAGTGAAGCTACCGCAAACACTCTTTCCAAGGAGCGGCTTAGAGAGCCTTCCCACGGAAATTTTGCAAATGATCTTCAATAAAGCGGTGCCGCAATGGGACGACAACACCTTCGAACTCCTGTATTTATCCTGCCGATTGTATCCAGCGGTACGTATGTTCTTTATTGCTTAGACGACGTCATGGAAACGTGAAATGTCGCTAGGTCCAAAGAGCATTATACGACACTCCACCAGCACTCAGGAGCTTGCGAGATGTCCATTCCCCGCTGCGAAAGTTCCGAAACTGCCCCGAGACCGCCTCATTTGTTCGACACCTTCGTTATGCTATACCTTCCGAACAGCTGGATCCGCTGCAGCGTATTTCGATTCTCAAGTTGTTTTCGAAGTGCACTTCTCTGCGTACCTTGTCGGTTTCAGCGATCTCGCTGCAGTTTTCGACTCGTTCCAGTTTTTTGATGGATATGGATTACTGAAGCGGAACATCACACTCACGGAGCTCCAAGTTCTCGATGATGTTGAACCGCAACTTGTCAACCTCATTCAATACATGGACGGATGGAAAACAATCAACATTCTTTCTAGTCATAGACCACGACAGGAGAAGCTCTGGTTTTCGCAAAATACCGAGCATTATGAGTTAGCCCGCAATAATCCTGTGTTCTGGCATTATAGCTTTGAGACTCATGAAGTCCCTGTGGATCTTGTTTTACCGAACAGCATACAAGATTTGCGCATGTTGTACGGTGACTACGAGGAAGAGGAACTCACGACTCGAGATTCGTTTGTGATCAACGTCCTGACCAATACCATCCACCGCAACGAGCCACTGCCCCATTTCAGATTGTTGGAGCTTTTTATTCCCGAAGAATCCCTGGACACTTTTCTGTACCCCATTTTACGAGCTTGCAAGGGAACATTGGAGATTCTGCGACTCTCCGTCAGGGAGTATCCCGGCTGGGCACCTCAGGAGCACGTTGCCTGGCCTGCTCGCTCCGAGGGACATCCTTTATATCTCACCAAGGACTTCTATGACCTTGTTGCTCAAATACCCCGCTTACAAGTTCTTGAACTGCGTCACTTCCCGTTAGCAGATTCGGAGTTCCCCTGTACTGGACCCTTCACTCCCAGTTTACAAGAGTTGGCCCTTACCCATTGCTTTGGAAAGGGAGCAGGTTGCCATATTTTGACCATGACATCTGCCTTCTTTAAAGACACATTGCGTGTGCTATATCTGGTTGGTCCACAGTTTGAAAGGTCACCTAAAATATATGAAGCACTCAGAGATCCTGAGAAGGAGAGGAAAAATTTGAAGGATGGAGGCACGTCTTCAGATTACCTGAACTTACGGCTCCTCTTTTATTGAAGTGAGATGTTGTCAAGTGTGACAATTATATGGTGAATAGAATGAATGACAATTGTAAACTATGCACTTTCCACCATGTGTAACCCCATTAAATTAGTCTGAGTCTGGAGCCAGTGAGTCCTCCTCCATGGTAGCTATCGGAAACTTATTTTCGCACATAAAGGTCACAGTCGTGCGACTCCCTTGAAATTTTATCCCGGTCTCAACCCAGCACTCGTCCACCATGCCGCCAAAAACGAAAGAAGCACACAAAAGTTCAGATATTAGCAATGCTCTTCAATCACAACCACAGCAGCACATCCAAAGCGTGTTCCGGGCGACCTCTCTTGAGCCCAACCTGTCACTCTCAAGCGAAAGCGTTGCCGTCCCATGAATCTTGACAAACTGGCATTTATAGACTATGCTGAGAAGAATAAGGGAATGAATTTGGAGGAACAAGCGCAACACTGGAGGAAGAATGGTTTTGATACTCTCAACATAGCAACTTTGTCTCGATACTTCAAAGACAAGGACAAAATTCGGAAAGAAGTAGACGAATCCGACAACTTGGCCATGAAAAAACGACATGTTGTCACCTATCCAGAGGTCGAGGCAGCACTCATCCAATGGGTCAAGCAAGCAGCTTCACCGTGGTGTCATCCTCATTGATGCAGTTCTGCGTGAGAAGTGGAGAAGATTTGCAACACTTATGGCGATTTCTGAAAGTGAATGGCTCTCATTGTCAAATGGGTTGCTTGATCTGTTTAAACAACAGTGAGGTTTTGCTTTGTGGTTCCTCACGCTGATATTGTTCAAGCGTTGGTTTGAAGAAATTCAAGTTTCATGGAGAGGCGGGCTCTGTTGATTTGGAGGCTGTGAAGGAGGAGAGACTACGGCTTCAGTTGTTGTTGAAGGCGTACGCGGAAAGAGATCGGTTCAAAGGCGATGAAACTGCAATTTTTTGGAAGTAAGTCTCCCCTTGGCCATGAGCTGGTTTGATGTTGTTGTAGCATGGCTGATTCTGGGCTTGCACAAGAAGCAACTTCCAGCGTCAAGCGCGACAAAGCACGGCTTTCGTACATGTTCGGCAGCAACTCCGACGGTTCTGAGAAACTCCCTCCTCTCATCAATGCAAAAGCACAGAAACCGCACATTCCAGAAGAAAACAGCTAAACAACTTGGATTCAATCATTACTACTGGAACAAGAAAGCCTGGATGACCGGCTCAATCTTCCAAGAGTACGCTCATTTATCTGCTCATTTATGGAGTGTTGTGTCTCACATCACCCAGTTGGTTGTCCGACCTTGGCAAGGACATGCGCAAGAAGAATTGCAAGATCGTCTTGTTGATTGACAATGCGCCATCACACATTTGGAGGCAGGAAATGCTCACCAACGTTCACGTTGAACCTTTCAAGCCAAACATGACATCATTTGTTAAGCCGATGGATGCAGGGTTTTTCAAAGCCACCAAGGCTCACTACTACCGTTGCATGTTTGTCTTTCTGTCGGTGCTTTCCTGCCCGCTGACTCTGTGAAGGTTCTGCCTATGGGCACTTGATCGCGACGAGCCGGAGAACAAGATCTTTATGCTCTCAATCAACTCGAGGCCATGAGAATGTTGGATGAGGCGTGGAGCTCTGTCACAAAGGAAACACTGTTGAAATGTTGTAAACATACAGGGTTCATGCCGACCGAAGCTTTGGCGTGAGTTTTCATGTTTCTAGATTTGTGGCGCTAAGAGACATTCAGGCATAAAGAAGCCCCTATCCCTCCGAACCCTGTTGATCCTGGTCTCGTCCACACTGTCTCTGACCTCTCCGCCATGCTCAAGCACCTTAACGAGCATCACATTCCTCTTGCGCGGCAAATGACGGCCGAGCAACTTCTGAGCTTGGATGGAGAAGGAGAAGGCGAGGGGGAGAGGACCAAAGAGGAGATTGTTGAAGAAGTTCAGGCAATAATGCACCCGGAAATGCTTGAGCTCAGCGATGAAGAGGATCCTGACTACGACGGCACAGTCAAACTCAAACCTCCACCGACTCTCAACGAACGGATGGCAGCGGGTCAATTGTTGCGAGAGGGAGCGATGCTGCATGATGGCGAGGTTGTGAGACAGCTTAGAATGCTGTGCACAAAGGCACTGAAGGAGTTTTCAAGCGAAAAGTTCGCAAAGGAGTTTCGGGTACAGACCACCTTGGATTCTTTTGTGCAGAACAAGTGAGCACAGCGCTACAGTTGATTCCAAACACTATATAACATACATACTTGTGAGATCTGATGTTTCCAACAATATCCCAGCCACAAGTCCCCTTTTTTGGTACCCCTGCTCGTATGCAAGCACTCTTTATATGCAAGCTTAGGTGGTCCACCGAAGGCCTGCATGTTTAGGGGTCTGACTGTACTAGTCAACTGCAGGCAGTGTTCACCATTTATAGTAAAGCAATACCAATACACCTTTTAAGCCACCTGACCTCTATGCTTACCAATTTCCATGAGATAAATATTTGAGGCAGCTTTGGACTGAAAGGCTGCTCCACCAGCCACTCCAGTGGTCGTATTTCTGGTATATATTTTCCTCGTTTTTATATGGTGTCATTATTTTTCCTTTGTTATTTTTGTATTTTTCCATGTCCTCCACTTATCCCCAAACATAGTCTTCATCCAGCTGCTTCTTCTTTGGATTTCGCCGCAATATATACGTCCTTCCTCCTGTTTTCATGACTGGCCCCCAGTCTGGGCCTCCTATCCCTGTACCTGTTGTGTAGCCTTCCTCCGTCCCTGATCGTCTTCATTCTGTAAGATTGAATCTTCCTCATTCATCTCCTCCTCCTCATCTCTCTCATGTTCCTCCTCAATCCTTCGTTTCCCCCAAGCTGTCAGAGTTTCTTCGACTAGATCGCCTTCGTCATCATCCACCGCTGTTGTTGTGCCTTCTTCCACCAATTGTTTCCTCAAGTAGTACTGTCTAAGTCGTTTTGCTGCCACTAATCCATCGATTGCCGTCCCATCCAACTCCTCCAACAAATAAGATCCCCGGTCCTTTCGTTCCCTGACTTTGTAGGGCCCAAACCATCTTGCGTGTAGCTTCTTGCTGTGAGCCATTTCTAACCTTGCATTCTGCTTCAAGACTAACATTCCCAGCTCCAAAGGGTCTCAAATTTTATGTGCGTTTCGTCGATCAAGGTATGTCATCCCTTCCTCCCTGGCTTTTCTTAATTTCCTGGCCCCTTTCTAGATCCTCATCTCATGCCTCGATTTGCCTCATCCTTGCCGCAATTAAATCCTTCCTCGACATAGTCTCCTCGAATTTGGGTATATAGAACGTCCAGAGTTCGAAGCCAACAGGTAGCAGTGGGTCACATCCCAGAAGTAATTGAAATGGTGATAGGTTTGTGGTCCTTTGTGTTGACACTCGTTCCGCGAATAATGCCCTGTTGAGGTGTAGATGCCATTCCCATGGTCTGTCAATACTGGCTTTCTCAATTGCCTTTACGATTTCCTGATGCCCTCTCTCGACTTGCCTATTTCCTTCTGAGTGGTAAGGTGTTGGATTGATGTATTTGCTCCCGCTCATTAAAATTGCAGCTTTCACCTCTCCCCGAAATTCAGGGCCTCCGTCTACAACATAGCATCCAAACGGTCCCCATCGCCATTTCACTTCCTCCACAAATCTCGCAATATCCTTTGCTCGAATCCTTTTCAACGCCTTCCCTTCTGGCTAACCAGTCAAATCATCCTTCAATAACAATAAGTAGGGGTATGGTTAGGGCTTTGCACCGTCACCGTCAAGACGGGTGACGGGTCCGGGACGGACGGTATTTTTGGCCACCCGTCCCGTCACCGTCACACCTTTGATTTTTTGGCGACGGACGGTAAAAACGGGCGGGTGCTACCCGTCCGTCAGCCTTCTTTGCGCTTCCATGACGGGTCAGACGGCGAAAAACGGGTGTTATATATGAATCTTAAGTTTTAAACCTGTTTTTACCGGTTTTTTGCTTGTTTTGCCCCGCGCTTTTCATAATTTCATATTTTCTTGTTTGCAGCAAAGCAAACATTCCTTTGCATGGCCCAAAACGGCCAGAAAGGGACTTCCAGGTCAGAACAAACCTAACCTTATGTAGGCCGGCTGCTTGCGGGCCATAGCCGGCGCAACCAAATGTCCTTTCCACCCAGCCAAACAGGCCTAGGCTTGCCGGCAGTACTGATTAGCGGCTAGAACATGGCATGAATGACATATTCCGGTTGTGCCGGACAGAATAAAGGAACTTTTTGTTGAACACCCGTGTTCACCGTCAAACCCGTCCGTCTGCACCCCTTTTCTTGCCGTCGCTGTCCCGTCACCGTCGGATAGTCCCCGTGTTCAGTGACGGTGCAGGCGACGGGACGGGTGACCGTCTCAGGCACAAAAATCGACGGACGGGACGGTGCAAAGCCCTAGGTATGGTCTCACTCCCATATGCACAACGTCCATTCCAACCTTTGAAAAGATACCCGTGGGCACAGTTGCTTGGCGCGTTTCCTCCTCAGTCGTTCTTGCATTTTTCTGACATGTATCACAACTCCGAACGTATTTCCCAACCCATCTCTTCATGCCAGGGCACCAACATCTTGCTTTCAGCCTCCTGTAAGTTTCTTGTTGTCCTCGATGGCCCAAGTCTTCATGTACTGATTTTGCAAATGCTCTATGCTCCTCTTCCTTATCAACCACCCTAACATGAATCCCATCTTCCTTCCTTCGCCACAGTTCTCCCTCCTGTAAGAAGAAATCCCTGGCTCTCCGTTTAACCCTTTCAAACGCTTTATCTGAAATGCCGCTCATTCGCTCAAGTGTCTGCAGAAATTGTCCTAACGATGCGAATTGTGGATCTGGGTAATTATGTGAGTTGAAATTGACTCCCAGTCGCTCCAGTTGGTTGACGTTAAGTTGCAGATTCCCAATCACTTTCTTTTCTTCTTCCTCCACCATATCTTCTGCACTTCTTGCTGGTTCGTCGTGTTCTGTCCTCGCTACTCGAGATAATACATCTGGTAAAAGGAATTGTGCCCCGGATGGTGTCTAATATCGAATGTAAATAGATGAATAAAGGCATTCCATCGTGCCATTTGTGCATTTGGAAGGTTGGGTGAGTTTATCATCTGTACTAGAGATATAGCGTCGATGACAAGTGTGAAGTGAGTTCTCCAGAGGTCATGTCTCAATTTCGCAAATATCTTCGCCACCCAGCCAGTTCCAGCTTCGATTGTGAGTACCTCTTCTCGACTTCTGTGAAACTTATTGACTTGTATTTGACTGGTTGTGGTTTTCCACGTTCATCTTCCTGTGCCAGAACTCCTCCTGCTGCAACTTGACTTGAATCCACCATTAAGATAATCTTTCCAGCTCCTGGACTTCGATTTAGTGCTTTTAGAAGGATGTCTGCTCCAACTATCTGTTTCAGCCTTTCGAATGCCTCTTGTTGCTTCTTCCCCCAAAACCATTCTTATTTATTCTTTAATAATATCCTCAATGGTGCCATTTCATCTGAGAATTTGGGAATGAAAACTCGAACAAATGTCACCGCCCCATTAAAGGTACGCAATTCGTGAACGTCTGTCGGTTGAGGCCAATCTAAAATTTTGTTTCGCTTCCTTGTGGTTATCCTCTTCCCTTTATATCTGCAATCCATTCCTACTATCTCGACAGATGGACAGCAAATCGCCAGTTTTTATCCAGATACTGTAAGTCCTGCTTCTTCTAATCAAAAAGTATCCGCTCTAATGTAACTGCATACTCCCAGATAAATCGTCGAATCCCTGGATTGCCAGGCAACGCCTCATTATTGTAACGACTTTTGGAGCCTTTAACCATGATATCGTCGATAAAGATAACAGTAAAAGTTGGTATTTCGTCCTTCATGATGAAAACTGTGCAACGCTGATATTCCGCGACAGAATTGGTAGCTCCTACTGGCAATCGTCGAAGTCAAAACTGTCCCAAGGGCGTTTGAAAAGCCGTCATGTCCCTCATCATTTCATCGAGCTCCCGTTGGTCATATCCTCCCAAAATATCCAAAGCTCCAATGCACGCATATCCCACACACTCACCTGTATGTTCCATAATATTAGGAGGTAAGCCACCATCCTTAATTGTCACCCCATTAAGTTTTTGTAAATTATGCACTATTCGGATCTTCCTGTTCTTCTTCTCGACTGCAAACCAGGATGATGAATAAGGTGATGCGGTAGGTTCGTAAAGTCCCGTTCGAATTCGTTCTCTGATTAACTCGATGACTGCTGGTTTAAGCGCCACTGGAATAGGAATTGTTTCTCTTGGTATTGGTTCATGTGGTACGATTGGAATAATGTGCGGATTTGCATACGTCCTCTTTAGAAGGATTCTCTCGCTAACATTGAAGGCAATAGCTTGCTCCTTGAGCCTCATCACGTGCAACAATAGTTTCTGCTCCTTCTCACTTAGCCATCCCTCCGGTCCAAAATTCACTATCTTTAGTCTGTCTTCCGTCAACCGCCCTCCAGGAATGAAAGGTGGTGGTTTTGTGGTCAAAGGTGCCTTGTAAGGGTCCCTTGAATAAGGTGGCTGGCACATTGGTGCATTAACTCCTTGAGGCATTGGTACGTTTACTGGTTTTATTTTCTTGTCCACCGTCTTGTATTTGGTGTTAATTTGTATATCCTCTTTATCCTTGAATGTTTCGTTTTTGATCCTTAGAAAATGTATTGCTAACTCTTTCTGTTTTGGAATAGAGATTCCTGCTGCATCCATTAAATGTGCTCTGTTGTCTTCTCCTATCACGTCGATCCTCCACCTTCCCACACCAGGTTCCTCGTCCTCGATTTCGCAATTCCATATTTCCACCACTCCTCCACTTATTTCCTTCTTATCACAGTTAGGCAACTCCTCGTTCTTCTCCTCTCGAACTTGCCTTCTGCGAGAAGAGTGTCTCAGGTTTTCGCCTCTTCCTCCTTTACTTCAATGGATACGGTCGTAATTTTTCCTAGCATCACATCATCTAGGTTCCGATATTGCCACTTCAAGTTTTCTGCCGGAATTTTGTAACACAGTTCATGGTAGCTCTGGCGGACTGAAATAATAACAGAATCGTCTGGCGTATCATAATTGAGAAATGCTTTTGAGTCGTGAAGGAACACTTGTCCAAGGATAATGCCATAGGTTATGGATGGTGTAACGAAGAAATGCTGAGGGATTGTCATAGATCCTAGATTGATGTCGACATTCTCTGCCATTCCAGCAATAGCGCTCGTGAGGCCGTTGACTCCCGTGATAGAATAAGAACTTGTAAGTCGTAAGCTGGCTTGTATCGCTTCCTGGGTTGCTTTTTACATTCCATTCATTTGAGCCCCACAATCAATCATTGCAGGATATCGTCGTCCAGCCACGGTTAAGGTCAGATACATGAGTTGCCCGCTGAAGGTTGGCGGCCTCGGTTTTACAAAGCATCGTTCTCCGGAAAGTCCAGTTACTTCTTCTTCTTCCAACGCTTGTTCTGCCGCTATCCTCGCATGATGTTGCGGATGCATACAGTCTACCATCTTCCTTCCAACACCGTTTCAAAGTGCCTCTAGTAATGACGGTGCGTATTTTTGCACTACTACTTCTGCCACTCGTAACTCCTCTTCATTTTTCGAAGCTCTTTCTGACCCTCCTTGCTGGGTGTATTCTTCTCCTCTATCGTGGTTACTTTCATTTTTACTTCTTCAACTGACTCTGGTTCCTACACAGCAACTTGGGTCTCCTCCTTTTGGTCTGAGATGATAACAGCTGTTTCGAATTGAGTTCCTAAAGCGGGTGGACTCCACGATAGATGGACGTTACTGACAGACAATGTCAACTGGGCATCCTTTGGTGCAGCCACTTCTGCAATAACTGCCGTATTCGCTGTTGTCGTCTCTGGTTTGACAGGCAAGGGTATTGTATTTGTCCCCGTCATGGGAATGTCTTGCTGATTTTGATTTGTTTGTGGTCCATTGTTTCGTCCAGCTCCATATCCTCCACCTCTTCCTCTCCAGTTATTGTTGCCGTATCCTCCTCTTCCACTATTATTCCACCCTCCGCTGTTCCAGTTATTATTCCATGCCCCTTGATTCTGGCTCCATCCTCCTCCATTCCCTCCTAGCCCTGCAGTCTCCTGAAGTTGGCATTGAAGGCTTCCCACTGTTTGTGACAAACTCGAAATTTGATCTTGAAGCGCTTGAAAGGCATTATCTGGTTTTGGAATGGTAGGTCAAGCTGGTTTTGTTTGGATTTTAATCTCATTGACTTTCATAGCTCCCTTCTCCTTGTTCTTCGTACGGTTTTTTCTATCCTCCTCTTCTTCGCTTTCAGATTCATCCTCACTGTTACTATACCAGCTTCCCAATCCTCTTTCCCCCATAATATTCCTTCCAGGGCTCACTCCTCCCATATTCCCCATCCTCCTCTTCTTCCATTATCATTTTGATATACTCCCAAACTTTGTCAACAGTCGGCACGTTCCTCCTCTTTCTCTTGATTTTCACTTCTCTTTCAGTTCCTCCAATCATTTTCATTGTCTCTTCCTTTATCCTTTTCATTTCCTCCTCACGCTGCCTCCTCTCACTAGTGACCTCCTGGATGCTTTTCGGTAACGAATCCCAAAAGAAGTGATGGGCCTCTTCCTTAGTGATCTGATCATTTTCCAATAAGGAGTCAAGGATCTCCTGATATTTTAAGATATAAGTTTTCACGTTCTCTTTCGTGTATCGCTTGGATTTGATAAACTGATTTGCCCATTTCTCCAGGCTCCTCCAGGTGTACTCAAATTCTTGACAAGTTGTCCAGCACACAGAATTAGTTATGATATTCTGACTTAGAACAGGTCAAAGGCAGCAGAGTATAAGGTTGTCAAGATCCTCACACAGTCTGCTTCTAGAAATGAGAATTTTGAACTCAATGCCTTGGAGCATCTCTAATCAAAGCCATGGAAAAAATGTCAGAAAGGAATACATGCACATAATCTACGAACGATTTTCCCTGGTTTCAAATGAAGCCTCAGCGCATACTTGCTTGGTGTATGAACCGTTGGCTATAAGCTTGCACGACCTGGATTCACCAGCCAGGTTGATTTTACTCTCTGAGGGACTGCTTGAAGAGCCAGGAGCTTTGAGCCTATCGAAAGCGCTAGTACCGATACCCAAAGCAGCAGCTGCCTGGGAAAAAAAAAAAAACAACCTTGTGTATTCCAGTATCACCGAACGATGAAGAACTTCTACAACAACTCGAAATTCTTTCACGCAAAGTCAATCGGGGAGCAGTTAGAGCTTCATGCGTGCGCGTCCGTGAGAACCATCTCAGGGATCTGCTAGCCTTCTGTTCTACATCCACTGAGGCATCTATTATTTGAGTGTAGGAGATGTAGACCTAGGTCCTATAAATTACAACTCTTTCAACGTCCCTCCCCAGCCCGTCTTGCGGTATGGGAATCCTAAACCGTCCATAGTCTTCAGCCAATCTCTGCCCCAATCCGTCTGCGACGCCGCCCACAACTCCATCTCCTCTTCCTCTCACCTTCTCGTAATAGGCACAAGTCTCGAAACCTATAGCAGTTAGCGACCCTTCCGGCAAGCACTGGATGAAGGAAAGACGGTTGGTATTTTGAACGTGGGGGGAACAAGGGCAGATAGGGAAATGGGTGAGGGGAAGGCGTGGAAGGTTGACGTGTTGTAAGAATGCGAATCCTGATGCGAGGTTGAAGTTGGGAGAAAACAAGAATATCATTATTATATCTTTCTCCCAGACTTCAGCACGGTTTATATATCTGAGAAAAGCGTGGCAAACAAATTCTAGAAAGTACACCAACGTGTAAGAAATCAGTAAGCAAGAGGAAGCGAGAAGAAAATAGAATCCCCTCGAATATGTCGCGTCGCGTCGTTCTTAGTACGCCGTGAAAGTTTGTCGAAGTGTTGTCGTTCAAACGTTCATGATTCATCCTGCCATCTCACTTGAGTGGCAATTCTAGAATGTTCCCTTTTGCCACAAGTTCTCGCTTTTTCTTTATCTTACGTTTCTTGAAGATTCTAGAATATTGTCTTACAAAGTATATAAAGCCTGTAAAACACTGAAGAATATCATTCCCGTTCTACAATAACAACATGAAGGTTGAGCTCGAACGGTAAATTCTTCAAGGTCCTGCTTCCAAGCATCCTCCTGTGACCTGTTGCATCGATTCAATGGTTACGGAGTGCTTGAGACATCATGTAGAGCACATGGAGCACATACATGTCCATTTGGCCATTCACAAGTCGACTGGCAATGTCTTGCAGTTTTCGGTCCACCTCATTCCAGAACTGTTTCCCTGCAATCTCGGAGCATCACCCCACTGACCACATAGGCCAGCTAGCTACCGGGACATCATGTCAAATGGAGAATCTCAAACAAGAACGGACAAACTGAGAATGCAAGTCGACCTTGTAACTCTTTCAAGGGAGCTATAGTCGGAAATAGCTTCACCGTCTCTGCTGTTAGATCCACGATACTTTTCACCCCACTGGGGTCTTTGGGGTCCATTGATTTGATGTGATTCAGACTGATTTCAGCAAACTGTTTGTACTTTGATGGAAAGACCCACAGATTCCTTCTGTCAGAGTTTGGCACCGTTTTAAGCTGCATTCGTGCCACTGTCATTTGTGGCTCTAGTTTTCTTTCCCCTTTGCCGTTTCTCTCATTTTGCCGAGTTCCTTAAGGTATAAAAAGCCCATTATAACGTCATTGTAATTCATTCCTTTAGACCCTTGGAATCAACACCTTCAGCTTCGACTGCTTCTGCAGCAGACCCGTCGCCCAAGGGGTCGGAGTTGGTCGGCGATAAAACTGGTCGACCAGTTTTGACCTGCTTTTTGGCTGCAAATTTTCTCAAAATTGAAGCGCAAAACCATTTTTCGCTTGCGGCCTCCGGCCGCTTCCGCAAACCCCTGCGGGCGACCAGTTTGCCGGGATGGCTATCGTCCCGTCCATACCTGGCTTTTGAGTTTCCGGCTGGGACGAGGTTTTCATCGTCCTCGTCCTTGAGAATCAAGGTTGGACGGTTTGAAGAACGGGACCAAGAAGGACGGTGAGGACGGTTAAAGGACGAGGGGAAAATGTGATATCAGTGTCATTGCATTGTCACAATGAAGAGTACGATGATCAGCCGGATTGATCATCATGCGGAGCAGAAGCGGCAAACTGGTCGCCCACAAGCGAAAAATGGTTTTGCGCTTCAATTTTGAGAAAATTTGCAGCCAAAAAGCAGGTCAAAACTGGTCGACCAGTTTTATCGCCGACCAACTCCGACCCCTTGGGCGACGGGTCTGCTCCCGTCATGGTGGTAAGTTTCACCACCTCTACGCAATTCGCGACCCTTTTAAAAACGGTGAGGGTGCGCCATAAATTTCGCCTGCGGCGCGTAAAAAAGAGCATAAGCAGTCGGTCGTTCGTTATTGTCTTCGAAAGGCCTTTTTCCATTCGTTCTTTGTTGTACACATTCCCAAGCAGCCTTTGACAGGCTACTCATTCTTTATGACCCGCTCTACCCAAGTCCAGCCCTCCCAAGTTCTGCTCAAATACGGCAACAGAAACGGATACGGAATTGGATTGTTTCAAGTTTGGATTTTGAAGGCTTCGAAGTTTGAATTGGAAAAATGCAGTATAGGTTGCTGAGGAAGTTGTGCTCAAGTTTTTCAGTGTTGCTCAATTTGGCAACGCTGACGGTCGGCATCACTTTCATCGTTGGGTGCGTTCTTCCTTCTCTCAAATTCTCCCGTTTTTGATGTCTGACGACATGGCAACAGTCTACTTAACCAGCAACACCGTTTTCTCATACATTCTCTTCATCTCCATCAAATTCTCATTGCTTTAACCCCATCATTTCACAGGAACTCTTCCCCAACGCCCACATCTCGACTCATCTGCTTTTGCCTGCAGACTGGTTGCTGCTTGGTGCAACAGTGCGTGTTTTCCTAGCTTCCTCCCGCACGCAGTCTAACAAACGATAAACGATGTGTCCAAGAGCTTTGGCATTGCTATTTCGACCTACACGCTCTGGACCATCTATTTCCCCTATGGCTGGGAGATTCCACACGCAACTCGCCAGCAAAAGATCTTTCTCAAACAGATCTTGTTTGGCTTTATGCTTATCATCGAACTCGTCGCACTCTTAGTCGCTACTGTGCGTCATTTTCATACTTCTTTTCCACTCCTTCCTGACAAGCTATTTTATGATGTAATATTTGGTCTTGGCATCGTAGGCGACTGAACCCTGTTTTCATAGAGCGTCAAGAACAAGAAGTCAAACGTTCCTTTGTGCACCTGATGCCTGTCCAATGTAAGACCAGATTCTTCTTCTGACTAGTCTTACCTCAGTCGCTCCAGTGCTCCATTCAAGTGTTGATCCCAAAGTGTCGATAGAAGGCAGCAAACCATCTTCCTCCGACAACTCTTGTTCTTCCGCACCATCACAGCTTGACAGTACAAAACGGTAGCAACACTCTCGTATTCAGCAAAACTTACGCAGAAGGCTAATCAGCGTATGAAGGTGTTTCAAGAAGATGAGGACTTGCAACCAAATATCTGGTTTAGTCTCCCTCCACTGATCTGGATGGAGGATCCTCTGGAAATCTATCGCACGAGGTCGAAAACGGATTTGAAGGAGTGGTCTCAAATGGCATGGGATATTATGTCCACTCCTGGTTTGGGTTTCCTTCATTCGTCTTCTTATTCAATTCTGAGGCTGATTATTCATTTTTAGGCTATTCGGTAGTTTTGGAATACATCTTCAGCGGAGCACGAGAACGATATGGATCTGCCGCACACGCCTCAAGCCCAACACTATTCAGTCTCTCATGGTTCTTAAGGCTCAACTACGATCGGAGAGAGATCGAAAGGCAAAGAAACAAAAGGCAGATCTGGCTGCCATTGCAAAAGGAAATTCAAGTTGAGCATGCTTAAAAGTTCTTTATACATACATTCACATCTTGACTTCTCAGCTTCACTCAACACGCTTTATTTTACATTATCTAGCCTAGTAATGTCAACATTGCATGTTATTACACGACATGAGGCGTGTGCCGGCTACAAACCCGTTACAGCCACCTTTGACGTGCGACTCAGCGAATGGAACACGTCTCCCCGTATCCGCCCGCATTCACTTGATGTGACGAAGCTCACATCGCCCCCTACACACGTCACGCCACGCCACGTTGTGCATCCCTAGTCGGCCGCTCCCTTTCTTTGTCATTCGCCGCAGAAAACTCTCCCTTCCCTAAATCACCAATTGAAACGAGCGGCCGACCATCCAGACGCCGAAATCCGTCACGACAATGTCGCAATCGCAATCGAAATCAATATGGCACCTTCTACTTCACAACATTAACCGTTAGCCCGATAAAACGCCCTAAGAAACCCGCACAAGCCAAAGTTAATCGTCATCAAATTGATGAGCCTCATCGTACAGCCCCGTTTTCACCGTCGCGCATCAAGCAAATAGTGCAACCAGTCATTCTTTCTATTGCAAGTCAAATGAACTACGGAAGGAAGTATGCGGAATTCGGCGTCACTTTTGTCGGCCGCTCATTTAGCAAGCAATACCCGATTGGCTGCAGTTACTTATTGACCCGGCCATGGCGGAGGGCTGTTTCGATGGCAAATGGATTGCTCGTAGAAAGGCTGTTACTCCACAAAGCGTAATATCACGAAGAAATCCTTTGAACCAAATGAGCTTGATCATGCTTCTCCCAGTCAAAATCGTTCACTAAGGAGCTAGTCGAAGAAGCGGGAAAGAACGGACCAGTCCGTGATGCCGAGGAGTAGGAGAGCAGGGAGTTCACAAATGAACAAATGACTAGCTTCTTAGTCTACTCAACAGACAGCTCAGCCTTGTTTGATACCTGGAGGACGGAAAATGCATTCGGGAACTCAGGAAAAATCACTTGAAACAATGACAAAACTGTGGTCACAACAATGAGGAATGTCGAAACCCGAGGACAAGTCCAATTCCCCACAGGCCTCAGGCATCAGCTTGCCATTTGACCAATATGAACCTATGACAGGTGATATTGGTATATTGGCTGCTGGGAAGGTATCCGCCTATGGACAGGCTCCTTTGGCTACCTTTAATGAGTTTAAGAGGGCGACAGGGTGCGAGGCTGTGAGGTGCGAGACCAACCAATAAGGATGTAGTCTCGCACTCGCAGGGCAACTCGCTTTTATCAGAGAAAGATGCTGAATAATGAGAAGGCGTGATTGGAAGTGAAGAGAAAACTTGAACACACACCACAGAAAGGTAAGGATACTAAGAGAAGTGAATGCTCCCAGAAAGTAGGAGGCGTAAGTGTTCCGGTCACCCCATCACCTTTGAGGTATGTAAATGCAAGGTTCCAATAAACTGTTCTTTATGCACTTTGCATAGGTCTCTATTAGAGTCGACCTTTGCTCCTGAAAGCAGGCGAGAGTGCCACTAATAACCTATCGTGCTATGGCTCAATAGATCCTATATCTGGAAAGTGGAAGTTAGTAGAATCCAAGTACACAGTTAACCACCGATCGAACAAGCTAAGAAGGCAAGAGCGGCTGCAGGTATGACTCCTTGATGGAATTCATTAGTGTGCCATAGTGTGCTTTGCAAACTCGACCTTTACGAGGTTTTCCGTTTTCTGCCTTGTGACAAAGGGGTCGTTTGGCGTGAGGATGAACCGCCGAATGAACCGACGGGTTGCAAGCCCTCCACTGTTATCGCATTCCTGAAATCTATACTTATTTATCGGATAAGTGTGGTCACATATTTTGGAACCTGCTGTGGCTTCGAAACCGGTTGTGTGAATCGCTGCCCTTAAGCCCACAAAGGAGCCGCTGAGCACGTACAGAGGAGGCTAGGAGGTGTCGAATGCTGTCGCTTTCTCCCTGTTCCCTGCAGGCCGAGTGACCGGCTTTGACAAAATTTGATGTTGTGATACCTACTAAATTTTAAAGTATTACTAACAGCTTGCTACAACTGCTTCTGGACCAGCCTCACAATTTGAGCAAAACCTCAAACTAAAAAGATTTCAACTTGAACGATATAAATTCCTACAACGTCTCCACTTAGGAGATTTATCCGCAGTTTTGGAAGACACCATTCCTCTTCAAGATCCGGTTATTTCCAGATTTGAGACTATGACGTGCCAGGGGACTTCGCTTGCTGCTCCCAACGATGAACACCCTCTTTTCTGCTTCAAGGTTAAAACTAAGGACTCCTGGACTTATGACACTCATCAACATCTTTCTGATCGACGTGAAGATACTATAGTTCTTATAGATCGTCGCTTGAACGTGCGTCACGCCAAAGTTTGTGTACCCCATCTTCGTAAGTCCTTCATCAACAGTCCATTGGGTTCTGACCTGACAACATTACTTGGAAGCTCCGCAACGTTCTGCCACCCATTCCCAGTCCTTGGACCTCCAGAACATTCTTCTCCAACAATGTTACCCCAGCCTCTCCTTCTCAACCTGTCGATTCCCAACCAAAACCTCGATAAAAGGAGGCAGACCTCTAGAGCTTTTGTCATTCCTGCAAACCGGTCTATCAACATGGTGTCCAAAAGGCTGGCTCGACAAATCAAGATTGTAGACATGGTGAAGCAGAATAATGAAGAAGGAACTGCCATCAGCAAGGCAGAGCAAAAGAAGTGTGAACGAGAAGCGTATGTCTATGTCCCTTGACGACTTGTCCTGTTCATTGACTATTATTTGTGTGATAGGAACTCTGACATTCCTGGATACAATGCTGCAACGATAGGACATGATCAAGATTATGTGTGTTATTTCACTTGATACGGTCTCAAATTTTCACCCATCAAGTATAGACTACTTATAATTGCCTGATCTCGCAGGAGCTATCCAAGATTTCGAAGCAGATACCCTCGACGCGGCACTTGACTGGATCATGGTGGCGAGGGGCTTCACCCCCTTGTGCCGAAATCCTGCGCTTGTGATCTTCTTTTTCAAGATCTGTAATCTGAATTTCATTTGCAGAAGGCAGTATCCACTGGAGGTAGATAAAAAGTTCTTGTAGAGCTGGACTATCAACAATCGAAAAGAGAAGGTCTTCTTCCACAATGAGAATGTTGAGAAGATCAGCAAAGATGGTTGGCTCAAAGGTCTACAAACTTCTTAGTATGAGTTAACAATATTCAGCGAAATTCATACCTGCGATTCATATTTCTGTGCCACCCTCCGCAGAATTTCATTCATTCCTCTGACCTTCTTTCTCGAGTTTTGCCTGTCTTTTCGTTTGATCTATTCTCAGCTCGCATCAGAGGGTACTATCTGCTGCATTGATATGAAGACACAAACCGGTACTGTTCCTGCTGCCTTCCGAAGTTCCTCCTCTGTAATCTCCATCTTTCTTGCTCGCTTCTCCTTTATGAGGGCAAAGAACCGAGCTACCGTTCTTCCATGGTGGTCAGATAGATGATGGCTGAGTGTCTTCGTATTTCCATTGCTGGCCATGCTGGATCGAAGGACCGTGACACAGTGATTACAGCGAAAATATTTGTCTCCTGTCTTGTGTTTTGGTTTGAGATAACCAGGAACCTCACTCCAATTGACAGAATGGTAGAAATAGCGGACAACAGCATGCCGTGGGTTGTACGTGATCAACGGAATCTGTTATGAGATTAGAATTACATAGGGACAGCAGGGATGTCAGGACATAAGGGGTCTTTATTCTCTGGTACATCTGGTACTCTCACGTTGGCCATAAACGTCGATCTTGTAACTGAATCTCCACCAGAATTAAGCTGTTACAAACCAAGGTCTCATCAGTTACTTCACACATATGTTATAGAACATACCTTCGTCCACTTGTTCTTCTTCTTTGATCCATCTATTTTCGGAGTCAATATATCTGCAATTTCATCACCATCAATTACATGAGGCTCCAGCTCCATCCTCAGGTCTTCTCTTTAGTCCTCATCCTGCTCCTTTTGATCTGGCATAAAGAGCTGATCAGGTCCCATCAAATCAACTAAACCTTCAGAAAGTAGGGTGGCATGGATGTGTTCTGCTGCAGCACAGAGGCAGGCTTTGGGAGCACGCAAAGTCACCTCAGGGATGGAGGAAACTTGATGGAGTCGTTTCCAGAGGGTTGCAAACGCTTTGAGCCAATCTTGATATCCGATGTCCATAGGGGATGAAGGGAACCATCCTGAGAACGCAGCATGGAAGGGATCATTGTTATCTTCTGCCTGGGAATCAAGCTGATCTAAAAGAGCAACAGTTTTCTTATACATAGCTGATGTTTTCTGTGGAACTATTAACATTGATACGGATACTAATACAGTGGAAAGAGAATAACGTACAGGGTCAGCATCCCAAAGGATTGTCGTACTGGCACAGACTAAAGCTTTGATGAATTCGTATCCAGGGATTTCATGCAACCTTTAACTCCAATTCAACCACTACCAACCACAGTCACTGGCACTCACTTCTCCTCCAAATCTTTCTTCTGCTGCTGCTCAGTCAATGCAGTGCCTTCTTGTTATTCCACTTTGACATGTCTTTCGAAGTCCGCTGTCGCTGAGTCCTTCTGTGGCCTTGTGGAGCCATTTTGAAGTTGATGGAGGAGAGTCGGTGGCTTTATGGATCGGAGTGTGGGAGACATGTTACAGTATTGTTTTGTTTAACTGCAACTCAATGTATTCATATTTCCTGAAGATCAGAGCATCCAAGAGTACCCACTTTCATCTGGCTTGACAGAAGCACGTGCAAATTCGCTAGAACTTGTTCGTCCAAAATCCCACGAATGGGCCAAACCTTTAAGCAATCTTATGCAGCCTAACCTGCTCCAGCTACCGTACTACACGGATCTTCTCGGTAGAAACATACGGATCATGAATCGAGGTTGTACCATATCGTAATGTCCTGGGTGGTCAGACACCAAGGACAGCCGAGTACGAGAACACATATCATACACGTATGCCCTGGTCATGACAGGATGATCTCTATCTCTAGGAACAATGTTGACAGAGTTTTCACTTATTGTCCGGAAATTACTAAAGACCTTATTTATCCTGAGGCTCCTCAATTCCTTACCTGGAAGTCAGGCTCATGCTGTTGGAAAATCCGGGAGATACAAGAAGCTGTTGGCTGTATCTACCATGATGTGCTGTCATAAAGGGAGTTATTGTATATTCAAATGGTTATGCATCAAGTCACCAGCCCAAAATTTTTTGAGGATATCCAGACAGTAGAGGGAACTGTCTATTAGACTTTCAAGGCTACATATGTGGCTCTTGGGCTGTTAGAAAGTGACAAAGAATGAGATTATTGTCTTAATGAAGCCAGCATGTTTAAAATGGCTTTTGATGTAATCTCTGTTTGTCTACATTCCGCTATTCAGAGTTGCCAGCGAACCCAGAAGATTATGGAACAGCCATCATGAGCAACTTAGTGAGGATTGTAAACACCTTCTATGGACAAAATATAGTATAGACAATCCAACAAATGAGCAAATTATCAGCTTCTGTCTCCTCAAAATTGAAGGTCTTGTCAGGCTCATGGTAGATCCCTAAGTGATTTTGGACTACCACAACCTGCAGAGTGACTAGAAAGATGGGGAGGTGAGACAAGGATTATTGGAGAAGAACTTGCATATGACCGACCACTACTTCAGGTATGTATTCAGACAGAGGAATCTGGACCAACATCATGCCTATGACACGGTTGTAGAAGCATGGCAAAGTGGAAATGGTGGAGTGAATATGTGCCTGCTCCGTTGTCAGGCCGAAATGAGCAGCCAAGACTTGGCTATTGCCTCTGGCTTTGCTGAATGGTTGTTGTCAGTTGGTAATGGCCCAAGTCATGGAAGACTGTGGCTATGGTCCATTGACTATGAAGGACCAAACAATAGTCCAGCGATCCCGTGATCTGGACGGTCTCCTGACTGACATCTACCCTGGACTGAGCACCATAATGCAAGATGTCAACCCAGTCGAGTTGAGGCAATACTTTCAAGAGCACATGGTCCTTACGGCCTGGAATGTTGATGTTGCCATGATAAACGATCAGCTTATTTGACAATTCGTCTCCCGACAGGAATGGATCTACCTTACTGCTGACCGATTAATGGATGATAGTGAGAACATCAACAAGGCTTCATAGTTAAATACCTCAATACTCTCAACATGATGGGTCTCCCTCTTCATCGTCTTCATCTCAAAGTTGGAGCCTCTATCATTCCAACATGAAGCCTCAATCCTTCAGCTGGGCGCTGTAATGGTACATGGTTGATTATCACCCTATTGCACTCATACGTCATTGAGGCTATCATCATTACAGGCTCATTTACATGCACCTCAGTCCTTATCCCACACATTGCATTGGACAGCAAGGTATCTAATTCATTCCGTTTACCTTACGGCGGTTTCAATTCCCTTTCAAATTGGCTTTCTGTCTCATCATCAACAAGTCACAAGGCCAGTTGGTGGAGACTGTTGGATTATATTTGGACACACCAGTTTTTGCATATAGACAACTTTATATAGGACTTTCCAGAGTTTTGAATGCTAAGAATCTTCGAGTTTATTTGTACCAAGTGCAAGAGATAGAGAATAAGAGGACAGAAAATACAGTGTACAGAGAAGTTTTGAATTTTCACAATCGGATGTATGTAGAACTATAATGAAATCACACAGGTTCATACCAAAACCCATGTACACATGTGCTTGCTGAAGGCATGGCCCCACCCAGTGGCTGCCAGTGGCAAGAGCTCGATACATTGGCCGCCAGAGGCTGGGGTCAAGGGGCAAACCCCCCTGGCGGGGAGATGCTTGAGGGATGAGGGGACTGACATACTTGTCATTTAAAACTGTGAACAGTGCTGCAAGTGATGCCGATAAAAGTCTTAGGGAAAGTATTCAGACATTGTAGGAGTAGCAACAACAGAGTGTACAGAAAGAGACAGAAGAGAAGGGAGTTGACAGACCCTTTAAAAAAGAAAGCACACATTTTTTTGAGCTGGACCTGCTTCTCTATTTCCTCCGGAGCCATTGACAACGCATTCTATTCTCTTTCACACGCTTCAAATCAGTTCTCTCCATCACACGATCAACGGACTGAATCTCCATCCCTGCTTCTAACATCGGCATAAAGCTTCATTGTGAACTCCTCCATTGGACGCTTCCAGCACTTTTGTCCTGGGTACAAAGGAGGACCCCCACATCTCTAAAATTGTCAGCAGTAATAAAGAAAGCAGGGACAACCTGGACTGAGCTGGTGTACTCCCCTCTCAGTTGTATACTGTCTCTAACAATCATCGTGCCACCATCGACTTCCATCCCTACATCATGTTCATATTGCTTCTTGGAATCATGTTGAGGTCTGTAGGAGAGACATCTGTTGATTCAAGCTAGGAATGCTGAGGCTCAGATGCCGGAGGCTGTTGGATCTTGAGTTGGACTTTTGATGTATAGAGCACCCTTCGGGAAGGCCCAGGATCCTTTTGGGTGCTATGCTTCAACAAGATGTCGGAAGTCACGACGGAATCAAATGTAAAGTGGTACGTGTTGCTGAATGTAGTCCCATCCTCCTCCTCCTTCTTCTTCCTGAGTCGAGCACGAATGGAGGGATTTGATGATGAAGAGTTCCTAGTGGATTGTAGGCTGTCATGAAGAGGGACAGGACGTAAAACCATACATACCGCGAACAATGCTAAAAAAATGTGCCACTGGGCGCAACAGATGTAAATAACTCTTGGACAACGAGGATGGAGCATGACATCAACTCGCTCAACCCTGACAGGAGCAGGAGCCATGGCTTCATGCCTAGAGAATTACTGCACAGATGGAACCCATCCGACAGGCAGGCACTGATATAACAGAACGTGCGAGTTTTGTGGAGAAAGGGAAGGAGCCATCTAGGAAGGAAATTGAGGTGTATTTGGGTCAGATGAAGGTAAAGAAGGAACAGGCATTTACAAACAGGGTCAAGTACACGACGAAAAAGAAGGAGAATTTCAACGAGCACCTTGTCAATTTCAAGTTGGGAGAGCTGTTCAGAGTTTGCTTATGGAGCATGACTCACTTTCTAGAATATATGGCAAATGGTCTAGAAGGTTCCATCAGGCAGGTGGCAAATAAAGTTAACAATGGAATATGCTGGAACATTCTGGAACTTGTAGCTGTCTGTGCATAAATACCCTGCTAATGGAGTGAAATATCCAGATTGGTTCTCTTAGAATATCCACTCTACTTGGTAGCCTCCCTAGTTGATAGCCTTATAGAATGTCATCCCTAACAAGAGCTCATAATGGGTCCTAGACTGCAGGATTCGAACAAAACACTCATAAAACTTGAGGCACGATGGATGGGCCATTTAGCGTGACCGGGAAGAGAGGAAACATCGAAGTGGAGGAAAGGTATACATAGCTGGTGATCCAAACAGAAAGCAGACGAGACTATCGAGAAACTGTCGAAAGAAACAGGGAAGGATAAAGGGATGTCTGTCTTCTTGCTGTTGGATTTGGGAAGTCTGGAAGCTGTAGAGAAAGTGACAGAGGAATGTCTTTCATGTATATCCAATTATACTGCTTCTATGGAGATGTAGATCTAATTCTTTAGATGTGGTAAGGAAACTTGACCTGACCTTGGCATCAACAATGCAGAAGTAATGAATCTACTGAGTGGTACTAGTAAGGCACTTGTCCCCTTAAATACTTCTCTCATACATCTGAGCTCAGAGACTATGGACGGCTTTGAAATACATTGGGGAACAAACGGCTTTAGACATCTTGATTTTACTCTTCCCTTCTTCCACTAATGGGAAGGACAGTGGAATATCAAGAGCCAGGCCAGGTCAGGATTATGAATTTATCGAGCACTGCTAATCAGGTTGCACTCGATCCTCTAGGAACCATGAAAACCTGATTTGCTAATACAGCTTGCTCCAAAAGAATGTGTCATCTTGGACAACAAAAAGTGCATCTTGTTTGGGAAAATTGATCCTTCTCATTTGCTTTGCCTTGCTCACATTTTCCAGCTACCTCATCCTTATACATTGACAGGCCAGACAAGTGACTATGGTCAATCTAAACTCGGCAACATCCTCTTGACTGTTGCTCTTGCCCACCAATATCTCACGATTGTCTCCCTCACATATCATCCAGGCATTCACCACTCCATTTTGGAGGCCTGGAGATCCTATTCAAAAGCTCATCCATTGATATATGGTGGATACTCCAGCCGAAGGAGCATTAACTCCACTCATCCACATGTTGGATATCCAAGAGGTTGGGTCGCAGACCAATGGGTGGTATGGAAGGCTGTATGGAAGATTGTTCCCTGCTGCTGCATTCATGTTTATTTGCCAGCGGAGCTGGATACTGAAAAAACTTGAACAGCTCCTGCACCCTAAAGCCAGTGATGTGGATTTGGCTGACCAAGTGTGGAAGTGGTGCCAGGACCAATTGCATAGACAAGCTTAAAGACCTTGCATACCTGCCATTTTTGATGCTCAAACATGATCTGGCTACCATGCAGAAAACAGTGCCTATCTTACGATACTGTAGAATGTTGGTAGCGATTTACCAATTAACCGTAGCCAGAACACCACACGTTCTTCTATAATCTTCATTTCACCACGTTTCGGCTCTCATTATTGTATTCCTTTGCTAAGTCCAGTACAACATTCGGGTGAGAAGAGGCATATGCCAGTTGCTAGTACTTACTGCAAAACTTCACAACGAATCGAATGATAAGTCATGCTGACTTGTACTACATACTACTTCATCTAAAGCCTTATTACATTTCTAAATGGTCAACTTATTATATTCAGCATTAGTAAGGGTCTCCATTGCGGCTCTTTGAAAGACAATTCAGGTTACAGTGCTACAAAAGATTGGTTGTCACAATGGAAAGGGCGTTACGTTTGTAAATGCATGGTAAGCTCAGAATTATTAAGTTTACCAGTTAAAAAGCCAGAAAAGAAATTCGGTCCCATAACTCATATCTGTCATTCAACCTATCGTGCCATGCTCTACTACTTGTATTCAAACAACATCACATTTGCTGAACTCTCCTTACAAAGGAAGGTGGATAGGATTCTCTGGGGAGAAGCAGCATTACAGCTTTCAGGAAGCTTTGGTTTGCTCTCCGGTCTTAAGTTAGAGGCCTTCCGCCATCTCACTGAACAAGGTTTGCGATATCTTCATTCCGTTGAAGGCTTGCTTGAAGGCAACAACTGGTTTCTTCTTTCTTTCACTGAACATCGCGACGAGCTGCTGAATAGCGATTTGAAGGTGTTAAGGTTGAAAATCCTGCCACTTCCCTTGAGAGGTTGCCAGTGTAGCGAGACTGTCCTTCGATGGTACATAGACCGCCACTCGTTGGCTTGAAATCTCACTAATCCGTCTTTAATCACATTCGGGTACTTTCATACCCAGTGCACAACTCCGCCGTCTCCCCAGATCTGCACCAGGAAGATATGCTTCACTCGGAAGATCGAATGAAACTGGAAGCGGTTACAAAGGGAAGGGCTGATGGTTGTGGCCATAGCTGGCCGGACCAAATGTCAGCAAAACATGAAGACTGCTCAAGATGATGACTAGGGACCCAAAATTTGAGTCCCGCACGATGTCGTTATTGGCTTCCTCGGCGTGATGTACGACAGGAATACCCACATAAAATTCATTTCGAGTTGATCGAAATCGCAAACCGAGCGACATTGAGATTCCCCTCGTTACAGTCCTGTGGTGGATTTCCTAGACTCCAAACTCAACCTGCCGTGGAGGCAAGAACAATGCCCCTGAGAGACCTATAGTACGAGTCACCAAGTCCCTACCCAAATGTGAGCGTCAACTTTGAAGATGGATCTCCTCACTCAAAATTTATATACCACCTTATCCCTATAAGGTGTATTTTGAGTTGTAAAGACCAAATTTTATTTAAACTGTTTTGACCAAGTGGATAAAAAATTTCCTGCAAATTTGGCCACCACATCCAGGTATATCTAAAGGCGGAGGTGAGCAAGCTGCACCGGCCACCGGCAAGGTTATCACCGAGTTTGGCAAGCGGCTAAGCCTTATCTAGGCGATCGGAGTCGCTCAACAAGAAATTTTTCTGTCACCACAGGGCCTTACCAACCTCACCACTTCACCTTTCCACCCTTCCACAGCCTTCTTCCACTGGGACTTATGCCACCAGCTAATGGATGCAAGCATAGCCATCAAAGCAATGCAGCCATTGCACTGCTTTCCCACCATCCATATCCAAAAGCCAAGCCATGGCCACAGCCCACTCCCACCAATCTTCCTCACCTGTATCGGATGTTGGAGCGAAGTGAAGCCATTGAAAGGGCCCTTTGACATCAAGGAAGGGATCTGTCTTTCACAGTTCTCATGCTTGGTGTATGATGATGCAGTCCATAGTGTCTGCTCATCTAGATCCGCTAGGAAATTGTTCCAGTATGAACGCTTTCACAATGCTACTGCATGACGGAATTATTGGAGAGCATTTTGCCACATAGCATAGTCCTCGTCCAACTTCGTCTTCTGAAACCTATTTCTGCATCTACTAGCTCTAGCACAAGATCTGTGAGGTCTTGATCCCACCACCTCTTTGAAAACTTAGACAATTTCGCCTGGGGGGGTGGACACCTCCAGTGTGGAGAGGATGGAGTTAGAGAGAAACTCAGACGTCTGCCTCACTGTTGAGGGGATTGTCCAAGTTGAAGGGGTAATCCTCAAGTTCCTTCGTGATGTCCTTCCTCATCTGGTCCCAGTTTGCTTTGGCAAGATTGCACCTGTCTGACCTAGGCAGTTCTGGTTTGGATAAGTTAAAAGGGTGAGGATCGGGAAGTGGTCTGAGCCGTGGTTGAACTCTGGCACATGGGAAGTTAAGCATCGCTCTACTAGGCTTTCTGCCTCTGTGTTGAGGAACACGAGGTCAATCACCGTTTGAGATTCCCTAGCAGCCCGAGTAACAATGTCGGGTTCAGAGCAAAGCTGCAGTCCTTCATTGGTTAGTCTGGTTAGGAGTTCCTTGAAGTTGATTCAGAATGTTTTCCAGGACAAAAGTGAGGTGCTGGTGGATCAATGGATTGGCGATTGCCTGTTTTATTTCATAAGCAATGATGTCAACATCAACAAATCAGCAATGGAACCAACCTCTGCAATCATTGCCGGCATATCATTCAAGTAGACCAGATTCCCATGATGCCCTCGATATTCCTTTGTTTCAGCTCCTACGCCAACTGCCCTCATCTTCTCTGCAAATATCCTCATACTCTCCTTTGATGGTAGAGCTGCTTTTGGAGCATTGGCCATTCCCATTTCTGGGATCAGTTTCCAGAGGACTGCTCGGAGAGGTTCTGAGATGTCGTTTCGCAAGAAGTTGAGCAGGATGTCACAATACATGTGTTGAATACATCCGGTCACAATGACGTTCATAAATAATGGACCTTAGATCTGTTTGTTTGGGTAAGGAAAGTACTCCTCCGAGTCCTCAATGGCTGCATGAGTTGTGGGAGCATTATTTCCTGCTGTAGGATGCTTGAGCTCTCACCAGAAATACAAATAACAGACATACCAAAAGAGATCGCCATCCACGCAGGCTCTGCCTCGAAATCATCATCTTCGTCACTGCTCTGGCCATCTAGATTGTCCATTTGGTAGTTAAAAGCTTCATCCCCATCTGATTCCTCCATAATATGGCGTCCATGCTCCTACTCCTCATTTACAACTTGCTCTTGCAGATGAAGTCATGTGAATCCCTCCACCAGGCCCTCATTGAAGTTGACACCTAGCGCAGGATCTAGTTCTCCCGCTACCCAATCCCCAGAATTGTCAATGAACTCCGATACAATCTCTCCAACCTGAGTAACTTGAACAGCTGGCACATTGGAAGAGATATAGTATTCGATTGCTGAGGAATCGGAGTGGTTGTCGATGAAGTGCTGGGAGCGTGACAAATTGACAGTGTGTAGGTACCGATTGCGGGCTCGAACATGCTTCTTACGCTGCTCATGAAGATGCCAGGCCATCATCACTTTGAACGCTTGAAAATTAGGACAGAAGCAACATTGGGAGTTGCCATTTGGTAGCCATGTGAAATCCTGCATCTGTATTGGGCCGTATTCAAGAAGTGCTTGATCCAAAGCATTCAAATAATCTTCTTATATATATCTTGAGAGGAAATAACATTCATTTTCCATGGGATAGTGGTCTCCTCAACCTTTTTGAGTTGATTACTCAATCTTGGGACACAAGAAGCGCTGAAATATGAGATATGCAAAACAAATCTGGATTGCATGTAACTGTGGAGATGACGAAAATGAAACAAACTTGGAAACAGGCATCATGAATCAGCATCTGAGAAAGCAAACATCTCAAGAACCTGGAATGCTCATCATTTCATGCCACCCATCAAATGAACTGGATTTCATTCCGGTTCTCTGGATGACAGAATCTGACCAGGACATGTTTCAAGTCTGCCGAAGCAAATCCTGTTGATTGATGCCGTTTTGCAAAATCACAATCTGCAGACTTGAGCAAATCAGGTTGAAGATGGAGTGATCAGATAACTCCACCAGAAAGCCTATTACACACACACACCTCTGCTCCCTTTCCAACTTCCCATCTCCAGTGTAACAGCTTGTTTTGTTCAGTTAATGGATACTCAAAAGATCATCAAGACCAAGACTTCAACGTTTCAAGATTGGCAACCAAAGTTGTTGGAACCGGCTGAACCTGACAAGTTTTCTCTTCCACTGACAACGAAGTTTTCTGCAGTTTCTTCATGGCTCCCAGCATCCTGGCTGGACCTTCCTCATGGCCATAAAAAGGACTAACATGTTCATTTCTCCTCTCTCCAAAACTCTATCTAATCAAATTATTAGTGGATTACCATGAGCCATGATGACGGGCCTGATTTTTCACAGGTGTTTGGTATGGAAGCTGCTTCACATTAATTCTATCTCTTTAGAACCTGAGCTCAAACCTTGGAGGAATAGGAGGTCATTTTGGCTTACATGGATCATTGTCAGACTCAGATATCCATGCCGAGGACAGATCACGAGCTCGCAATCATTCTGACTTTGATCTACGGCGTCGACAACCTGTTGTGCAGAGCACTACAGACCTCCCAGTCCAAACACTCGGAGTGGGCGTGAGCTATCTTTGGAAGAACTCAACAATGCCCTACTAAGGCTTATTGACAACAACCGGTTTCTGCAACAGTCGGACCTTGTAGGATTGACAGCTTTTGCCAGGGTTAGTTCTTGTTCCACTATTCACCTGCAACCCTGAAGCATTAACCTTTATCGGCAGTCCTACATTGCAATCCAGCTGACATCGATCCATGCCACCCAAGTGGGACTTCAGCGGCAGTTCGCAGACCTGGTTGATAAGTTTGTTGTCTCCTGGGAAACACCGAATATTATAGAGGTAGGTGTACCTGTTCTCTTGTCAGAACATGGCAGATGTGTGACGGATGGCAGAGTGCTGTCGTGGAAGCCGTTCAACATCTTCTTCGGGATCATAGAGTAGTATCATACAAGGATGGCTTTAACGACACTGTCGCCGTAAGTGAACCCTCCCACTGCCACGAGCATTTAAATAGTATCTGATTGCTGATAGGACTATATGTTGGAACGGGAAACCAATGGTATGATGCTGCTAAGTTTACAGTCCATCTGGAAGAATCAAACAATGAAGAAGAAGGTAATGCAGCGAATTGATCATCATGCAGAGCAGAAACGGTCTAAGTTGAAGTAACTTGTGAGTTCATCTTTTCATCCTGGTCATGTCGGCAAATGGGTTCATCATTACTTTGTAGCTTGTTACATCTATGGATCCCAATGCCGCTGGGGGGGTGAAAAACATTGTTCACCTGACTGTCGAAATCGTAAAAGGTCATCCAGATATATCTGCCTCGAAGGAATTGCAAGGCCGATATGCATTCCTCGTTCATCGCTCTCAGGCCGTCTTTCCTTCCAACTCACCTGATTGGCAGCATGGAGGCTTGTGTGGTAAATGGGGTGCAGCTCTGAAGATTGCAGGGAATGTGTCCACTGAACAAAAGAATCTTACATTCCTATATATGTGTGATTTCAACAGAATGCTGTGGCCTCTGTCACTTTAACGTGGATAGAATACAATCACTGAAGTAGTAGCATTGTTATTACTACAGCTAACACAGGACCAAAATAAGTTGTCCTTACCTCGAAAAGCCATCCGTTCTTGGCATGAGTCATAAAACGCACTTTTGAGCGTTCATACCTCCCTCAGCAGGCACATTGCACATTGAAACGAAATGAATTACACCATGTTACTGCATATGTTTGCGCCTTTCTGGAGCTGCAAGGAAATTTTATTTTGAAGTGGTGAGAAAAAGTGTTTTGCAGCGGACTCGAACCCTTTGCAACTGTGTACTCTGCTTTCCCCGGCTCCACTGGCTTCCCCACTTGGCCCACTTGGCCGCTAAACACCGTGCGCAGCTGCCCCGCAAAGCAACCGCAGCACACGGCGCCAAAACAAGGCCGCACGCTATTTCTTCAGCGCATTTTGGGATTTCTCAAGTCGGGTGCCAAAAAGTGTCATTTGCCTACCTTAAGGGGAAGAAAGTAAGCACATGTGAGCTAGAATATACTGCCTTTAGTGCTTTCTGACAGCACTTTAGAATCATCATGCCCAACCCTAAGCAAAAAAATGGTGCAAACCGACGAGTTCATGCTCAGCAGTAGGGAATGTATACGGGGTCCCCGTGACCCCATGGGGAAATCCGTCGCGGGTAAGAGTACAAAATCCCATCCCTACCCCGCCCCCTACCCGCGAAGGATTCACCCGTACTCCCCTTGGGTGTACGGGGTTTTCCATGGGTAACCCGTGGATGTTCGTGGGGGAAAGGGTACGGGTTAGACCTGTGGATGTCATGAGCAGAACCAAGGCTTTTAAATAAATTTCAAGCCAGGCATGTAAATATTTAAATCACAGGCAGTTGTCAATCAATCAATAACAATTTCAGCAACATCAGCCGCCCTCTTCCGCTGTTGCCTCGCCTCCTTTAGCTCGCTGTCACTGTTCTCAAGGAGGTTCACCAACTCCTTCACATCTGCCAAGAGCCCATCCTCATCCCAAAGCTTCAGCATCAACAATGCACGGAATCTGGCATCCGAAAGTCGGTGACGAAGGTGAGTAACAGTGAGACGTCCATCCGAAAAAGCCCTCTCAACGTCGGTCGAAGAACCTTCAGGAAAGTTGTCAGAGTAATCACGAATGACTTCGGAGGAGAGACTAACACGGAATGGCGGAAATGTCCATGGCAAGCTCCCTGAACTTTTTCTCCTGCTCCGACCCAGCTGCCTTCCAAGCCTTGTAGTGGTAGCTCAAAGCATCTAGCTCATTTGTTAACCCGTCCTCTCGCAGGACAATGGCTTCTGGTTTCGCTTCCAGAAACTCTGTGAGGAAGTCCACTTCGACAGGAGCTCCGTTCAATTGCTGAATCATCGGATCGTAGGATGCCATCTTCATCTTCTTTTGTGGATGTTGGTCCTAAACATACTTCAGTCTGGATTTGTTGATAATCAGGACATACTTTATGGCTCATATCAGCCTCTGCTGTATTGGTTACCGTGTAATACTTCTGATAGTACTCTTTCAGGCCGTTGACTGCTTCGGCAATCCATGCTGTTTCCCAATCCAACAGCTTCAAATAAGCCGTCCTTCGGTTTGGGTGAAGCACTATGAGCAAAATTGAGCAAGCCAGGCAATGGCACCAATGAAACTAGATGCATACGAAGAGCCCAAGTGCAGATATGTGCCTCATCTGTTACCTTTGAGAAATACTTGTCAAGCAGCTTGTGGGCACGCTCTGCACCATTCCGAATAGCCATATGCGCGTCGGCGAAATGCCACTCTCCATCCAACTGATAATCTTCATACAACCGGGAAAGGTGAATGCCAATGTTGTTAAACATTGGTATCACACGGGCCAGATTTGGGCTGTCGGATTGTGACATCTTGTCGCTCGTCTCCTGAAAGAGCTAGAGTAGAATCCATTTCAGCACATTGCTTCATGCTCGTCATAAAGGACAAACGACTCACATCAAACGACGGAACAAGTTCATCCAAGATCGACCACTCCATCCCTGTCAGTCGGCATTTCTCCAGCTTCAGCCTTGGCTTTCCGCAGACATTTTACAATCGGCTCCCTCAGCTGCAGAGCACGATTGACCATTGCACCTTCACCGTTCCATCGAGTGGGGCAAGCACGAACAAGGTGAATTGGCGGCTTGAAGTGCTTGAGCAATCCGGCTGGGTCGTCTTTCTGCGCTTGGAGAACTTCGGTTTCCAGGCTTGTGCGTATTGCATCACTATCCTCAACCCTCTTGGCCAGATTAGTGACCTGATCCAACAGAATGTCAGTCAGAAGTTCAGTTGTAAGTCAGAACAACTGGGCAAACCTTGGTGAGTGTGAAGCGAGCTTCGCATTCCTGTTTCGCGGAGCATTCTGTTGCCATGACTTGGTTATCAATTGCCATGATGGCAGCTTCATCAGCCTGTGCTTCGTCCGAAGTGCCTGTAATCGGTAAGCACTGATGAACCAGACTCTATGGGACTCTCACCAATGATGTCTGCTTCATCCCCAAACCCCAACTCATTGATTTCGCGATCCAGTTCTGCTAATGCAGCTTCATCCAGAGCAACAGATGTCCCAACTCTGTCAACTGAGGACTTCTTGGTTACGGAACGCTTAAAGCGTGAGATGAATGCCTATGATCACGCTATTAGTTCAATAATGACACAAAAGGGATTAGTAAAACAGCTAACCTTTGCAATGAGGTTTAAGATATGTGGAAAGCATCTAACACGCATAGGCAATCCTCCCCAGCGCACCATCCGAGGGAACTTGTTGAGGTCAGCAAGGGCTTTCATGAAGGTGTCGTTGTTTGAGGCATTGTCAGCGACGGGAAGGATGACCTTGTCGGAACACGTTGAGCAGACAGTGAAAGATAAAGGTCAGAAACATGAAGTCACCTTTTCACAGACATCAAACTCCTCAAGCACCTTGTAAACCTTCTCCGCAATGGTGATGCCCGTATGTGATTCTGTGATGCTGCCGAGCAGTTATTGGTTGCACATTTTAAGTGAGCAGTGCTAACCGGATCATAGCAAGGCCCGCCTTCTTCATTCTGCCCTTTTCATGATAATGGAGGTAAACAAGGACGTAGGAGAAGGACTGCGGCGACGTCCAGCCGTCGAGGCTGATGCTGCACATTCCCTTGATCAGCTGCGCCACTCATTAGTCACATTGGAGTGTTAGAAAAAAGGTACTAACTTGCAGCTTCTGCCTGACCTTTCCCTTCACGTAGTCGTTGATCACGGAGCAGTCATCCGCAACTTTATGAGGATCCAGGTTGGCAACACGGTCTGCTCCTCCATTTCCCACCTTAAGTACATCTCGATAGTACTTATCTTGCGTGATGTTGAACGGACGAGCTGATGTGGCACACCACAACGCTGTGTAAAACCCGTCGAAGAAGAGCACGGCGCTCCGGAGTAAGGGTTTGTACCCAAAGCTCCTTTGCGCCGCTGGCCATCAGAACTGCTTTTTTCTCCTTTGCCGACTTGTTTGCATCGTGACGCTATTCTCCAAACAATCAGACATTAGTGGCATAGAAGAAACCAGTGCGGACCTTGAGACATTCATCAATGCTTTTTTGCATCGTTCCCGTTGAAAGATCATCTCGCGCCCGCTCAAACCGATGCTCTTCAGGGTGCTCCTTGCAGAGAAAGGTATAGAAGACCCGAAAGTCACCAATAGCACCGTTCTTCGTCTTCTTCGCATATGTTCCCCGACGAAGGATAGGTCGCTCCTCGAAGTGAGAGTAGGAGCTGGGCTGCGTCGAATTCTTCTTCGTAATGGATTTGCCCCAGCATTGGAGATCAAAATCTAGTTGTGGGAACGATCAAAAAATGATACAAAAGCATGCCAGGGCTCACCAATGATCTCGTCATCCATCCAGGACTTGAAATTCTCATCATTGCTTTGACTTTTTCCACTATCAAGCTTTCGAGCATGCTTTCGAGGAGATCGACAAGGCGAGCCACCTTCATCCTCGAACGCGTCGAGGGCAACAGGCTGCAAAGTAGGAGTGATGTCTCGCCTTCGAGGCTCTCTCAAATTTTCCAGTGACATCTTAATGCCTAAAGAATCTTTGAAGTGTGGCCAGGCTCCTCTCAGTTATATGCCAGCTTCAGATGAGCTTTCATGCTCGTCCGTAACTCTTTGCAAGCCACTCATTGGAGTTACTGACATTCCAGTGAGACTACTAGCACTCTTGCAATTGCTTTTCGCATAGATTTCGCAAAGCTCTTTGGCCTTCAAGGAACTTTGTTCCAGACACGTAGTTTGAACAGGTCCTGACGCGCTCACCGTATTTGCGCCGTGAAGAATATTTAGAAGATATTGGTTCACATTGCATGGCCAGCTATTGCAAGCTCGCGCCACCTCTTCAATCCATCCCTGTACATTTCGTTTCTTTTCCTAGTTCCCAGTTCCGAAACCGTTGGAGGTGGTCAGAACAGCCTTTGGGTGCACGGGTAAACAAGGGGAAACCCACGGGTTCCTGACCTTTGAGGAGCTTCCCCTACCCCACCCCGTGCCCATGAAGGGTGAACCCTTGCCACCCAAGGGTGACCCCCTACGGGTA
>MU271289.1:0-101887 GCA_021432655.1 Atractiella rhizophila
TACAATTTCTCGCCTCCATTGCTCCAATAATGCCAGAGGAGCAACAATCAGCGTTTGATTAGGTCCACCAGTAGGAGGGTTGAGGAGGATAGTAGCGAGGGATTGTATAGTCTATGGTCACTTCAGCATTACATCGTCGCAAACAGGAGGAAGCAACACACCTTCCCCAACCCCATGGCATCACACATCATGCCTCCCGTTCCATTCCTCCGCCAATCCTTCTCTTTCTGCAGCATAAAATCCACACCCACGATCTGGTGCGGCATGAGCTTGAGCGATGGCGTATGTTGGAGGACTGAAGATCTATGCGCAAGACCCAATCTGACGCGGGCTTCTTCCACCGACGCGGAACCTTCAAAGTTATCCGTCTCTATCGCTTTCACCACCATCTTCTTGAGCTCTCCATCCGTCGGCACCGGTCCAATTCCAACTCCAACTCCTCCGCCATAAACAGTGTTCCTATCTACATCCTCATCTCTGATTGTAAATCCATTCATTGATGCGGTGAAATGCGGTTGCAGCTGTTGGTGAAAGAGCTCGTTCAAGTCGAACGCACCAGGAATGTGAAAAGCGGTCCCGAAAGGATCATAATCTGGTTGCTGGGGAATTGGAGGGATACGGACGCCCGAACCAGACGGAACAGCGTATGCGTTATTCCTATCAAACTCCTCCCTCGCCGGTGGTGCTTCCTCCTCAACCTCCTCCGGTGGTAGAAGGGCAACGAGGTCGTTAGCGTGTGCCCCCAACTCCTGCACCAGCGCATTCCTCCGCTCTCGAATATCCAGCCATTCTTTCCTGAACCGATTGTACTGCGAATCGTTCGTGCTCACTCCTGAACGTCCCTGGGAGAAGATATCTACGAGCTCCCTCGCGTCTAGTTCCCGAGGAATGAGGTGTTCTAATTCTATCCTCTTGTTCTCGATTTGGGATGGGCTGAGATGGGAAGTGGTTGGAGGATGGAGGCGAGGACGCTTGTTGGAGGATGAGCTAGGACCGATGGAAGAGTCGAAGTCTACTGGAGAGGGACGTTTATAACCAGTTAAACCGCTATCGGAAGAACTGGGTGAGGAGGTAAGGTCGATGTAGCAGGGGTAACCTAAGGGAAGGTGGGTAGGTTGTACTTGACAATGACAGTAAAATACGCACCTTGTCCGGCACTTGAAGTGTACTGCTCAGGTCTGAGCTGATCTTGTCTTGCCGGGAACAGCTGTTATCCCTCCACCACTCAACACTTGCCCATATGACTTATCGCAAAAGAGCTCACGCCATGCACCATCCCCAAATGAAGTTGAAAGGCTTCTAAGCTGCCCACTCCATCACTGACACCACCGTCCGGTACGTCTCTTCTCCTCAATGCGCTGAAAGACGTAAAACAATCCAAGCACACAATCTCTCCAAGTTGATATTCTCCCGATCCAAATTCAAACAGAAAGTTGGACGCGTTTGGATACAAGGCCAGATGGTCCCTAGGAATACTGTCGATGAACGTGAGGTTCCAACCAAGGAGAACGTACCGTAGAATGGCGAGGTAAGGCGCGGGCAGAGGGGTGGTAAAGTCACTTTCGTCTTTGGAAAGTGTGCGTAACGCAACACTTCGTAGGTAGTGATCTGGTATGCTCATGTTGGCCGTAAATGTGGGAAGCGTGGACTACTGGAACTCCTTAAATAAATAACTGGAGGCAAAAGGGCAAAAGACTTGGACAGCGTCACGTGGTCGTGTTCAAGATTCGCGTCTGTCGCGCATCGCGTTCATCGCGTTCACCTTTCACCTTTCTACTCTGCTCTGCTCTCAGGCCGAGGGCTATGTCATTATCCACAATTATGCATGCCAGATTATGCTGAACTTGAACTCACTGCTGAACGTTGCACTTGAGCCTGAGATGAACGTCTGCATGAGAGATTTACATCATGAACAACGACTGATCTTGTCAGTACGCGTCTGCTCGTTTTGTTTACTCGCTTTACTTCTGTTTGGTGGCTGATTTAAATTTGACGGGGTAACGGTTGGACGGTTGAACCCCTCATCGTACTGGCAGGACAAAGTCACCACAAATCTGGGGGTGTGGATGGAATGTTTGGAAATGGTCGACGCTTGTGCCCACCGAATTAACGACGTGGAACAGCGTTCATTCGAGAGCGGAAGTATGAAGAGGGTGGTCGGCGAAGAAATGAGCCACAGTAGAGTGCGAAGTGGAACGTAGTGTACATCATGGAAATCAGCATTACAATCCAGAAAGGAAGAGTTACTCCAACCTCAGTTGTTACTCGGCCCTTCCTCTTCCTTCCTTATTCGTTCTCTAGCGACCATTAAGGCCTTTCCCAGGAGATTACTCCCCCATCCTTCCCTCTTCCCCTCCTTCCAGTCCTTCAACCCTTTCTTCTCTCCATACCCGATTCCCCAAATCCTATCCCTCGGACTCGCCTTCAATGACCCCTAATCAGCTCATTTCGCCTGATCGAAAGAAAGAGAAGCACCTCGATAAGCTCCCGATCACCAGTTGCCAACAGCTTCTCCTTCATAGCTGCCGTCGATGTATACTTCCAATAGTTCCCCTCAGCCACGATCCCACTTCTCTCTTCCGCCCATTTCGCCTCTACGAAATTCGACACCAGTCTTCCTAACCTTCTCTGTTCCGCTGGGTCGCTCGTTTTCAATATCTGCTCGGCCATGTCCATATCTTCGAAAAGGACGGCTTTGGAGTACATCATGTACCTATGGGTTATCAATTTTCAATTTGTTTTCTCATCAGCGTAGCGTTCAGAAGGGGTGAGAGAAGGAAGGACGAACTGTTCTGCCGTCCCGAAGTCCTTCTTCTCGACCTCATTTGTCGCGGTATCCGACGAAGTAGAAGGAAATGAAGGAATGGGAGCTGCGAAGGTGTGTTCGAACCATTGCGAGAAGTGACCGTGAGGTACTTCATGAGGTCTCCAGAAAAATACGGGCTCCATCGTGTTCTCTTCTACTAAAATGGTGAATAAGAAAAGAGGCTACTTGATGATATGATTTTATATACTGAGCGGGGTCAAGTCATCTCGATGCACCGCCTCGAGTCCCAATGAAGGCTGAAGATTCGATGCTGGGAACAGTTGGAACGTGGGTTCAAAAGGGCGTTGGTCTAGCCGTGAGCGAGTCATGTCCACTATTATTATCTCTCCCGCTCCACCGTCACCTCAATAAAGATGACGGGATCTAAGCTTGAATCCCCGCCTCAGCGACATACAATCATTTCTCAAAGTCTAGATGTCCACGTTCAGCTTTGTCAATGAGTGAGGGTTACATTAAGCTATATGAGTACACGATCCGCTGATCGGCCTGAGCTGAAATTCACATCTCCTCCTCCCCTTCTTCAACTCCTTCCTCTCTCTCTTTCTTCACAAACAGCTCCTCCCTCCCCACCTCCGCTTTCACCTCCTCCCAAACTCTCTCCACCTCCCTCACTGCCCACTCGCCCGTTCCTGAGACGCCGACTAGTTCCTTCGGATCAGGATACGATCTCACTGGTGTTATCTTGGTTGTCAATGTGTCATGGTGGTGGCGAGAAGACTTGAGAGGAGAAGGTGGAAGGATGCTGTAGAAGGTTGAGAAGAGAGGAGTGAGATCGGACGGTAAAAGGCGCGTGAGGAATGGAGAGAGAATGGATTGTGCGTTTTGATCCGTGTGAGTTGGACGGTAGGGATGTTCAAGGTATATTACGTCTGTCAATATCTGGTCAACAAACTTCGTAGAGCAAGAGAGTAATAACACCTACATTCTCCCGCAGGTGTGGCATAATTGCTTTGTCCCTCTACGAGCGCTGTGCATGCGAACCCGTTCTCCTCTTCAGGAGCAAAAACAAACATTCTCGAATCTTCATCTTTCTCACTTGCAGTCCAAAAAGGACGATCAATAATGACAATCCCTCTCGCCATTCTCACCTCCTCCTCTTTCCGTTTCTCCCCCTCCTCTTTAGCAAGCGAGGACTGCAAAAGTTCTTCGTCCCCAACGATCCTCCCCACCGTCACTTTCACTTTCTCCCTTTCCGCCTCCGCGCCGACCATTCCTGGCAATTCCACCTCTACTTCTACCTTCCCCTCTCCGTCCTCACCACTAATCGTCCACCGCGCTTCCAAAACTTGTACTGCTCCTTGAACAGCTGCGGAGCGAGAGAAACCCTCGACTAGTTCTCCCATCCCACCATAGTTTCCGACAAGGAAGGGAGAGGGAATGGAACCGTATACTCCTATTGAGGTCAGATTGTGGTGTAGCTTGAGAAGGGAAGGGAGAAGGGGCTCTGTTGTGTTTGCCTTAGAATATTGAAAGAAATGGGAAGAGGAAACACACCTGAGGAGGAAAAGTTGAGGGTTGCTGCGTAGGCGAGGGATTGGGAGAGGGAGGGAGAGAGGGAGAAGGCGGTTTGGAGGAAGGAGAGGAAAGTTGTGGTTTCATGCCCTGAATACAGATGGAGGTAAATTAACAGGTGACCTTTGCAAACTTGGAAGCTAAGCTTGAAGTGAAGGACGACGAGGATACTATTGCATATCAATATGAACTGGACATACAACTTGTTCGCACACACATAGACTGTGGCAACATGGCAAATATTGGAGGTCGTTGCTCCCCAAATCCCTACATACAAAGGCGACGGCTCACCTAACACCTTCTCATCACTCCCTAATCTCTGTCTAGCCTCTTCCATCGTCTCTCTTTTCCTCCCTCGCCCACTCACATGTCCCATTATATCCATTCCCAGCAACCACGCCAAAAACTTTCCCACTCTTCTCCTATCCGCATTACTCAAGCTCTGATCCTCAAACACCTCTTCCTTCGCCATCGGGACTTTCGTCCACCTTCCTTCCTCTCCTTCGGCCCGCGTAGAAGAAGAAAACCAAACGCCTCCAGAGAGTTGAAGGAAGGAGGAGTACTTAGACACTCCGGACGAGATGAGTAATTGGATGATGGGAGAAAGCGAAGGTATGATGCTTGGACTGAGAGACAACGCATATCGTTTCTTCAACATCCTTCCCTTCAGCCCACCATCGTGCGCTATCGTGACCCCTTCTACGCGTCTAGGCGGATCCTTGGTCCACTGAATGAGCTCGGGAAGCGAGAGAGAAGCCCATTGCGAGCCGTAGAAAGACTGAGGGGATAGGTGGAGCACAGAGGCAGAAGAAGAGAGGGACGCAGAGAGGATGGATGTGGGCAAGGACGAACCAAGCAGAAGGTAATCGTAAGAAGTACTGGGCAGCGACATCGAGGATTGCTGATCATGTTTAGGGTGTCACGTGATGCTGGTGTCAAGAACGGAAATTATCATCTTCAGAAAGAAAGACGGGTTTACACTCTGGAGGAAGACGGATTATATGTCGATGGTGAAGAGATATTCCATGAAACTTTTGGAGTGACTGCTCGTGAGCGATCAATTTACTGGCTCGATTCAAAGGGTCCTTGCCCCAAGTCTTCGTTGAGCTCTGTGTCGTTTCCGAACATCCACGCTGGAGATACCTCTTAGTCTTTAGCCCAATTGTTGGTGTTACTTCTGATGTATGGTGTATGTCCCTTGTTTACTAAAGAAATAAAGGAATAACTTGGAAAATAACTTTGAAACGTCGAAAGTCAATGTTTTCGCCACTCCGGCCCTTCAAGGAACTGGAGACGTGAGTACGGTCAGCGCTCAAGTTTTAAATCACTCCCTGTTACCGCCGGATTAAAGCTCTTTCTATCGCAGTACAAGCCGAAGCCAAAAAGTTCAAAGTGAAGCAACCTTAAGGCCAGAAGGCCGGGCCCCCGAGTTGTTGAATAGGAGGACAACGTTGAGCAAATCATTATGAACGAGCACACTTTCAAAATATTTGATCGGGTTCTTAGTTCGTGCAGAGCAACTGGAACTGTATTAATCAATTTAATTGACTTTCCTAGGCCATCCTCAACACTTCTGAAAGGGTGTGTTTTCGTCGGATGCACAGCTCTGTACATCTTACTCTATACGACATAAAGCACGTAGAAAGGTATGTTGAAGAATCCAGAGTCCACACCCATTTGATGATTGTATCGTCAGCACGGCGTTCGCCCGCGATGCTCCGTCTTTCCATTATCGATCAGAAGTCTGACGCGCGAACATAATCAATCAGTGATACCAAAGATATACTGACCCCCATTCGACGAGAGACCAAAGCTCTCTAGTCAGTGCATCATCGGCCAACGTGCGTCGGGGAAAAAGAAAGTAATGGGTCCCCGAAGCCTTCGCAGACCGACCGCAAAAGTTGTCTCTCTCATAGCTCGCCGCCATTGATTTGGTCTGTACGGCTGTTCCTGGGACATCAAATTCGGAAACGTAAAACCCGCTGACCCAAGACATATCCGAGTTCGGATTGGCAGAAACTCATGAGAGTGGTGGAGCCTTGCATCGGGTGTTTGGTATAAAAAGACGCTTTTTCTCTTTACACACTAACAGCAGCAGAAAGTACTTCAGATTCTCTCCAAAGCATTATGGCTCCCAAACAAGTTGCACTCGTCGGCGCCGGGTCTCTCGGTGAGTCTTCCCTCCATTTTAGATACCGACTGATATTTTTCAGGATCCATGATCCTTAGGGAACTGCTCAAGGTTCCAGACCTGTATACACCAATTATTCTCACTCGCAAGCCGTCCAGCCGTACAGATGTACCTGCCTCGCAAATTCGAGTGATTGACTACACGTCATCTTCCTCTCTCAAGAACAGCCCTGCAAGGACTTTGACCAGTGATCAACAAAGCGAATCCGTAAACAGATGGAAGAAACAAAACTCCAGCACAAATCAACCTGATTCATTAACAAACTGTAGCGAGACTGGAGTGAAGCAGTATGACGGACACCACTGAGATCACGGGCAGCACGCAGAACAATAGGATCATGCCATTTTACGGCGTTGCAAGTAATAAGAAAATGTGATCTCGTCGGATGAACTGAACAAGACCGTCTATGGCTAATGGACTGACGTTCACAGCCGGTCTCTATATGAATCTCTATGTTGGCCTTTGAAAGCAAGAAGGAGAGGCTCATGTGAACAGGCATCTGATGGCGTGAGATGCTGTTGTCCCTTCAACCATGCTATAACCTTTGGTTCAAGACTAATCATCCCAGCAGTGAAACAATGCGCCATGTAACAAGTCAAAATCGGAGACGGAACTGCCTACCATTCCATGGAGCAGTCTCTGGTCATGCAACCCGACAACTACACCTTAGAAAAGGATCAATGACAAGAAGGCTGCCCAGAACAGAAGGAGTGTCTCTTGCTCTCGAAAAAAGGGAACCGGATGACTTGGATTGTGATCCCTTGGAACAAAATTGCCACATAGAATCAGGTCGTAAAGATAGAAGAGGTAGATTACTGGCCCGCCTGACTATACGTTGTGACTCTCGGAAACTAGCGCTGGAGTAATTTCGATAAAGCAAGGATCGCAAATCCAAAGTCACATATGAGCCAGTGCAAGAGCATCAGAAGGAAGGTTAGACACAAGATTCCCAAAATTCAGGGCTGATCTTCCATACAACTGTTGGTATGGTGCTCTAGTTCATGGCATTGACGTAACATGGTCGATTCGAAAAGAACAGCACGAGACAAAACAATTACGAAAAACAATAGAGCACCTCAAAAAAATTTCAAAATTAAACGGCTCAAAATTAAGCTCCCAAAATTGCCGTGACAACGAACCAAGCTGGCCGCCTGACTGGCGGAACAATGGCAGAACAACAAAGTCGCTGTGGCAGAACGTAGGCAATACCTTTGGCAATACCATAATGGCAGAATGGAAAGAGTAGTACCCCGCACGCTATCGGAAAACCTCAACATCAAGACCACGCTTATCCCTATCTTGACTCAGCAAGCTTTTCACCTGAACAACAGCGTCATGAGTCAAGTGTAACAACCCTTGCTATCGTGACAGTTGCGCTCACTGAACGCATCTTGAATACATATCTAATCCTACAACCTAAGCACAGCACGCTAAAGTCCGTAAAACCTGCTCTTCCTCACAGTTCTACCTTAACGCTGTCAAGCTCAACCACTTTCCCCTCTTTCTTAGCCTCCTCAGTCTCGCTCACAATAAACGCTTCTTTTTCCTCTGCGTTCCTCGTATTCGCTTGCTTCACCAAGCTTATAGCCCACGTTTGAGCCAAGAGCACCATTCCTGACCCGGGATTATCAGCCCTTTCCAGTTCTACGTCGTTTGGATGAGACGGGAGAAACTAGCATACCAAAGTTGATCCACACCCAAACGATTGCGAAAGGCAAAGCAAGGTGGATCGTTTTATCGGCAAAGAACTCAGCGTAATGTTTATAGTCCTCCCACCCGAGAGGCACCTCGCTGTCGTTCATAGCAAGTAGAACTAGCGGACTTTGGAGCTCGGGAAGACGAACGAACTGAAGGTAGTAGTATTGATAAGAGATATTGAGGGTGGAATGGATGAATTGGCCCCAGAAGAGGCCGAGTAGGATTTTGGCCTGAAATGCAGTGACCTGGGAACGAAAAGAAAGTAGAAGGCTGCCACGAGGGGAGTGAACAAAGGGATGGTCGAAAGGAGGGAAGACTAACCCGATGAGGTTCACGATGACGAACAAAACATTCGGGGCGACGAGGGAGCGCACGACACCTAATTCCTGAGGAAGCATGCCTGTCCACGAGAGAAATCAAACGCTTTATTAATGCCTCCAAAAAAATACAGACCGAAATCGATTAAAACGACATGGGTTAGAATTGAGAATAGCACGGCCGATACAAAAAACACGAGGCGGATAGAGTACGTCGCCAGATAAGTGCCCTCGCTCGCTGCCCAAGTGATCTTCTGTTCTGCCTCTAGACGCTCCTCTTTTCTGAGTGTACGGCACCATGCGCAGACGAGAAAAGTAGCGCCTTCCCGTGAATCGGTGTTAGTGGCCGAGTAATGGTCTTCAGAAAGGATAGAGGACGCACAAATTTCTAAAGCCACCTGTCCCACCAATACGTAGGAGAAAACGCTCTTCAAAAGCCACCACTCCCACAAGCAATAGTTTTCGAGCGTCTTATATTCTTTAGGGACATCGTCGTTGTTCTCTGCATGCCATGGGCACCGATCGATTATAGGTTCGAGGTTCGAGACAGAAGACAGGTAGTCGTATGCCAGAAAGGAGCTGAAGAGTGAGACGACCAGATGCGTGAGATAGAGGATTGGTGCCACCCTCGTGTGGGGCATGTATCGAGCAATGAGCTTCAAGGAGAGTATTAAACTGTTGTTTACCGAGTTAGTACGCCGGACTGCAGAGGTTTCAAGCTCTTTCACTTTTGAAGAGCATTTTGCTGCAGGATTCATGAACAAGGACACACCTTATGATGCCAGCGAAGCAACGAATCGAATTTCCGATACGGTGTGCCTTCATCATTCCGGCGTACTGCTCCATGAACGGCTTAGTACTGGTGATTCCAACCAATTGATCATCAGCATAGACTCCGGCCATCTTGTACCCAATGTAGGCGCTCAGAGCGTAGATCGACTGAAGCATGGTCAACACCGTGACGGCAGGGATTTTGATGGTTGCTGAAAAGAGTGGAGGTCGCGGGGAGGCAGATGAGTCCATTTTGAAGAGAATAGAGCTGGGAGAGTCAGAATAAACGAGCAATGAGATGAGAGGGCAGTCCAAGGCGTTTCGAAACCTGACCTGACTACTAACTAGATTTCTCCCGCGGTCCTGCCTCCGTAATCGGTTCGCTTCCTTCAGCTTCCGAATCATTTGACTTTACGTACAGTTTGTTGTAAGTTGTGAATAAACAGAACTAAAAAAGCACTGTAAGCTTGCTCTAAGCATCTTTCTCTGTGTACTACCACTGCACTACTTAGAGAAATAACGAATTATCTCATTCACGCCTTCAGGCTCTCTTTACTTTACAAAGATTCAGTCCTCAATCAGTTTTCTTCCCCCCTTTAGCAGCGGCTGGACCGGTTCCAGCCAAACTGTCATAATCCTTCTGCAACTCCCTCAATTGTCCCTTCAACTTCTCCACCTCCTCACTGTCCTTCCCCCCGGTGCCCACTTGTCTCTGAAGGCGTGCTAGGTCCTCTTGGGTTTTGATGAGGTCGAGAATGAGAGAGTAGGTGCGGGACAAGATGCTGTGTGTTGACCAAGACGTTCAGAAAGTGATCTAAAGGGTTGAAGGATTGGGAAGAACGTACAGAGAGAGGAAGAGCGTGAACCCATTGAGATACATGTTCCTTTCCCTACAACCATCGTTCGTCAGCCGTGACACCAACTGGAGAACGGGGCAAAGAAAGGGAAACGCGTACGACAAAAAAACTTCTTGCTTCGCCACTCGTTCTCTGCTCCCAAATCCAACTTGATCCCCTCCGTTCTGTTCCTCGTCCCTTGCGCGTGAATCTTCATCATTTGTTGAAGAGCGTCAACGAAAAGGACGCCGACAAATCTGTACGCATCAGCCCGGTCAGTCCTGGAAGCTGCGGAGGTGTGGGGGACGGACATGAAGAGTATTTTGAGGCCGTATTGCAGTTTTGCTATCATTTGTCCCATGCCTTAGATTAGTAGACAAACAAGTGGGAGGGGGAAGGGAAAGGCGGAACATAACGTACGGTTGGGGATTCAGAGACGAATTTGAACATCGCTCTCCTCCAAGTAAACGGGATGGGAAGCTACGGACGACGGCAGTGAATGGAGAGCCGGGGCAGAAAAGGGTATACTGACGATAAGAGCCACGAAGAGTGACATTTCGAAGACGAGAAGACAGAATACTATCCAGTTGTACAGCTATTTCCGTCACATCGTATCAATGAAAGGCTTGTTGCCAAGCAGAAAAAGAACGTACTGCCATGGTTAATAGTTGTTTTGAGGCAAATTTTGTGGCTAAAAAGTGCGTTTGTGAAGGGAGAAGAAGGGCAGTCGTCGCTTTAAAGGGAGGAGGAGACGTGGAATCGTTGACGTCACACTTTCAGCGGTCACAAGTCGGTAATTTCCTTCTCTGGAGTCATTACCTGCGTCCACGCACGACCCCTCGCGCATTTCAAACGCAAACGTCGATGCCTTGCAGTCGCACCAAATCAACTCAAGGCTTGAAATACAATGGCAAAGTCAGAGGGCAATTATGTATACAATCTGAAATTCAACCTAGGGATGCACAGCGCTTTGTCAGGTCTTTGTGACTGAAGTTTAGCACTGGCTGGGACCTTGGGCGATCTGGCTTGCATCGCTAGGGAGAATTCCTGCGTCGACAGCTTTGGTATCTATTCGTAGTCATCAGCAAAAAGTGACAGAGGAACGAGAAAGGAACGTCGTACAGCTCCAGGCGAAATCAGTTTCCGTCTTCCAAGTCCACCACGTCCATCCCCAGCTCTTCTCGAAAGTGCTAACCTCAGACGCAGCATACTGTTGATAGAATTCCAGACCCCCATCGGAATCAAGGGAGAAGTCGCCGTTCCTTAAAACCATATTCAGTTCAATGATATTGGGGAGGAGATCTGAAGACCTTACTCGTTGATCAATGCCAATGAGAACTCTCCAGCCATTACGGGCTGCTCTGCGTTCACATAGGAGTTGGCGTCACATGCTCCCGCCAGCACTTCTGAACGAGTATCGTAAGCATCACCGCTGTACGCGAAATACCGCTGTGTGAATGGATCAGTCATCGTATCTGATAAATGGGAGGAGAGACGAACATGATCGTCAAAGATTACGTGGGTGTACCCGCTAGGGAGATTCTGCGAGGGATTTCCGCTTCCCCACGACCTTCATGTTAAAGGATCAACGTTCTGTAATTTAAAGGCAACAGGGAGAATGTTGACGAACGCGGCCATGAATACCTTGAAACTTCATCAACCTTGTCGCACCTGAAATTCAGCGAACAGGACTCACTATGTTCAAGCAATCCGTGTATGACGTCCTCTTCCTCAGTCCAACATCATTCGATCCGCGTGGTACCCAATCCCTTTTCCTGCTTGCCGTTTCCGTATTCGTAGCACCGCATGAAACACCAAGCTGAGCCTCAGTATCTCTGACCGCTATACCGACAGGTTATCAGAGGTGAACCGTCGAAAGGAGAAGCCGTACTCTGGTAAAAAGTAGGATAATAGCTGTCAATAAGTCCGTTCTGAGCGCCAGAGCGCGTAGGTTCGTTCACGGCTTCGATGGCAAAAACCGCTGCAAAGTCTGGGTCATTCGACTTCGACTGGGTCATGTTCCATGCCCAGAGCTTCGCGCGACCGAATGAATCTTGGTTGTAGAAGCCAGGAGTGTCGACTGTATGACCGGTGAAGGCTCTACGAAATATATCAGCAAAAGGAAGACGCTCGGAAGAAGCGTACTGGTTCTCGGTTTGCACTTGAGGTGCGGCATGGAGGTCGATCTCAGCGTACATCCCAGCATCTGAGATCCAGCTGAGGAGACGCTTCAGGTACGTGAATCCTCCAGTCGCATAATGATCGTCAGAAGTCTTGGTATCTTCAACGATCCAGTGGCCTACTGGGATGCGGACCGTGTTCCTAGTGCAATGTGTAGTGTTAACATAAAAGTGGAAAGCAGGAGGAAGGGGTGCTTACAAGCCGTAGGAGGCCATCTGGTTGATATCGTCTTGAGTGATCCAATTCGCCCAATGGGACTCGAAACCAGCCTGGGCTGACGGGTTATTCTGCATGCAAGTGTACTCGTCCGGATAGTCCCCTGCTTCATTGTTCACACGCTGCCTAAGATTTGGATGCTAGTCCTACTTACCACAACCGATAGCGCTCCATTCACCGCCCATCATCCATGGCCTGTACACCGAATCGTTAAAGGCGTGTACGATGCATTTGGGTGTGCAACAAATACTTACTCGACGATGAATAATCCACCCAGGTTTACACCTGCAGACCGCGAAAGCATGAGCGAGAGACCTTGCACCTTTGTTTTATAGGACACTCACCGCGAATGATGCCTTGAGGTATGTTGGCCGAACCTCCAAGGGCTTTGCTAGCGAGTATGGCTCCGAGGAGCAAAGAAGGAGGAGTTCTGTTGATCATTGGAGGAAGCAAGTATAGATTGACGAAAAAGGCGCGTTAAAGATTGGGAAATTTAAAGATTGATACTGGTGAATGAGTGGAATCAAAAGATGTTCACGACCTGGAGAAAAGAGTGCTCTTTATATCTCCCGCCATCCTTAGACAGATTCGGTGGGAGCTATGTACCAGAACGCGGAGACCTTGAGGTCCAGTTTGGGGTTAATAGATAGTGACGTCCTTGCAAGCAGAACAGCGCGCACAACAGGCACTCAGGTGAAGCTGAGCTTGATGAAAAGACGCGACATGTGCACGATTGCAGATCCTCCCCCGCCTGCCCCAGCCCATCATCCCCTCCCGCATCTGTTGTCAGGCAGCGATTCGGAGAAAGCAGATGGGGCTAAATTTGAATATTCCTTGCGTCCTTGAACAAGACAGATTCGGTGGGAGCTATGTACCAGAACGCGGAGACCTTGAGGTCCAGTTTGGGGTTAATAGATAGTGACGTCCTTGCAAGCAGAACAGCGCGCACAACAGGCACTCAGGTGAAGCTGAGCTTGACGAAAAGACGCGACATGTGCACGATTGCAGATCCTCCCCAGCCTGCCCCAGCCCATCATCCCCTCCCGCATCTGTTGTCAGGCAGCGATTCGGAGAAAGCAGATGGGGCTAAATTTGAATATTCCTTGCGTCCTTGAACAAGACGGGAATAAATAAAGAAATAAAAATATGAGTTGTGGCCTGTGGGAGGAGAACGAGGTTGAATCAATTTCACGCTGCTTGAAAATGCTTCAGGTCTATGAATAACAAGAAAACAGTCATAAAAATGGCACTGGAAGCGTCTATCAGTTGAATCCACATCTCACATCTCGCGCGCAAATTTAGTCACGCTGACGAGGGAAGACCGCTCGAGCTCTTGTGCGTCTTGTCAGGAAAGGAACCAACGTCGAACTGATGTCCTTGATTAATTTGATTCGTGTTAAAAGCTATAAGGTCGTGCATCAGCTTAAACTGCTGAACCATGCTAGCAAGATGAAAACGAAATGCAAATGAAATGCGTCGATGATGAGCGGGAGAAGTTGCCTGTTTGGGAAGTCACCTCTGGCTCCTCATCCCAGTCTCCCAAATCCAAGCGAAACCAATCATATTCCCCAGCTAGGTATATATAACTTCAGCTGAAGCACCACAGAAAGGACCAAGATGCACTTCTCACGCAGTCTGGCCTTCAGCCTCCTTTCCCTCTCACTTGCCTTCTCCAACACATCTCCCCTTCTTTCCCTCTCGGCGTATGTCTCTCCCTCAGCACACATCACATGTCCCATTAACAGTGGATCGATGTAGCATACCTGAAACGACGGCAGAGCTGTGCACATATGACAAAGTGGAGGTCTACCGCTCATCGTCCCTTGTGAACGATTTGGATGCCATAAGAGCAGTGGTGAGGGCAGGAGGGGAGTTTAAGGCATTTGTGATGGAGGGTGAGGAGTTGGAAGTCGCGGATAGGTTTAAAGTGGAATGTGGAGGTGAAGTGGAAGAGATCATGGGTCGTACGTTCCTCTCCTAACTGTTCAGAAACTGGGGTATCGGGTATCAAACATGATTTTATTGGGATGCAGGACCGTCCACGCTGTCTCCCACCCCCAACATCCTCACACTCATCCTCCCCACCGTCAGCTCCTCCTCCTCCATGACCATCCAACGATCCTCCCCCGCCAAAACCAAACGAGCACCAGAATACGACAACACGCCCATCTTCCAAAAATACGTCCTCTTCACCCCCTCCCTCATCTTCGCCGTCCTCGTCGTCGGAATCTTGTTCATCCCCGCTCTATCCGTCGCTTCTTCTGCTCTCATTGCCACAGAGACGCCGGAGGGATTGGTGGGGAGGATGAGTGGGATGGGGAATGTCGTGGAGTCGAAGTGATTTAAGAATGGGCCAGCGTGAACCCGAATTGAGGTGAGCTGCTTATTGGAGTCTGGTGTGCCACAGTGCGTATGAAAGAGAGTAAATATTATTAATCCTTTTGTGACGAACATTCGAGGAAGAGAAAGGAGAGAACGCTTGTTCTGCCAACACGTCAAAGATTCCACAGCGATAATTTGAGGCCATCGGATGTGCAGAGTCGCTGTAATTTAGGGCTCCGAATTTTTGAACTCTCGCGACCTCTTCCCTAGTCTCTTGTTCCATATCTGTTTCCTACACCTTTAAAAAGGCACAGGAGGAACCAGATGCCTCACAGTCCAATGACGATGAAGAGCGCAATGTCAGGAGATTTGTCTCGCATTCAAAAGCGGTGAAACTTGTGGATTCCACAATGCGAGCGTCATAAACAACGTTAAATCAGATTCACGGGGTTTAAAGGACAACATCCAAGAAATGCAAAAGGAGCGACCAGGGCGATGCGAGAATGAGAGATCTCACCAGAGCAGAGCTTGTTGGTCAATGTCGATGCTCTAAAATCGGCTCTATCCTCTAGCGAATAGTGACGTCCGAGAAAGGACCAGCGTTAGGTGAATCTGAAAGGATAGCTTTGCATCCTCCAATGTTGAGACATAAATAAGGATGGGATAGCCGCTACTGTAAACTCAGTTCCATACGTGTTTCCAATTTTGTGTGTGGAGACGGGTATGGCATTTGAGGTCATTGTGGCCCCAAGCTTTGTTTTTGGTGCTTTAGTAATTTCGATATTCGTCTCGTCATCCTTAGTGTAATTGCAACCATCATTTGATCGGTGCAGCTCTTTTCAGACCATGACTGACGATTAACAATTCACTATTGTTTTCTAGCTTGATCTCTCTATTTTGTATCACTCTACACAAGGATGGTGTGACCTTATTCTTGTGAGGGAAGAAGAGAGCAACTGAGAATCGCCATCAGGTATCGCTTCACCGCCCCCTTTTTGCTTGCCACAACGCGCACAACTTCCTCAAAGGATCGTTTGGACGCCTTTGATTGCAAGCCAAGACGTGCTTGAAAACTGTCTGTCATATCGGCTTCCGTTACAGAAGACGCAGAGTTCTATGACGTACTCTCGTTGTAATCCTTCCCTTGGAATCTCCAACTGCAAGGTGATGGACAACTTTGACCTATTGTTTGAGATCTTAATATTATAAATTTTGAAAAAGATGAGCGAGTTACTTACTTTGTAGCCACAGCTTGTAGTTAGAATCTGACGAAGGAAGGATTTCACTCCCGTTGGGATTCAAAACCAATTTATATGTTCCAGGCGTAAACAAAACAGAGCTTTCCAATGTGAGACCTTTTCTAACACCAGTGTTCAAACCTGTGCATTCCTAAACAAGAGCACGGAGCACCCACGCTTTTGTCAAGTAGAATTCATCGCTACCCGGAGTGTCCAATTCTGCGAAAAAGTGAAAATTCCTGGGTTTGATGTTCATACTCTCCATGATGATTCTCTGTGGAACTTTTTTTTTCTAGATGTCTAGATTTGCTTCTTCTGCTTTGACACCATTTCACTTACAATGCTCGCGCCATTTTATACATCTCAGAAGTCGCTACTTGCCATCTTCCTCCAGGATTGTCCATGGCACTCGCCTAGAGCCGTAAAGCTCGTATGGTTTGTCTGGTAAACTCCTTCGACACAGAGCTTTGAAACAGTAAACATGGCACACGGCTGCTGGTGACCGCCTTGCGGCGATCTGGATTGATACTTGTTGGCAAGATCAAAATGCCTGAGGACGGTGGCGCATCGTCGACTACAATGTTTGGACAGCATGTTACGTCGAGCAGACGTCGTTCTCGCCGAACCACCAGAGGTGGTTCAAACTGCATACTGAGATTACTGAGTCTGCATTAAGCAGACGGTTAGGGAAGATTCAACAGTTTGATGTCTCAATACGAGGAGGACTATTTGCTGCTTTAAGTTTCTGCACGCTGGTATTGACGAGCGCCCTAAGCATGATGATACCTCGTAATGAACCCTTTTCGGAAGTTATCTATCCGTGACCTAGAGACCCGGTCAACTACGAAACAATACTTCCACTCCATAATCTTGCCAGATTTCATTGCTTCCCACTTTTGGTTGGTCCCCCCTAGCGTGTGTAAGAATCTTATCACTCCCCTATTGGACCGCCCCAAAACGCAGAGTGAATCTTGGCCGGATTCCGTGTGGCCAAAGTGTGAGGTACGCATAGCAGATGTGTAATAAGAGGAGTTTATTCACAGGATCAGAACGAGTGTAAGCAAATAGTGGAGGAGAGCAATTCAACCGTACAAGGTCAACATACAATTTCTGATACAGGCTGATCATACACTTGAGTGGCAACTGCGTTTCTCCCCTTACACATTGTACTCTTCTCAGAGCAACTTAACAATAGTTGGGTGGCTGTAGTCCCTCCTGCTTCACGCTTTCCGCCGCTCCAGCATTAGCCTTCGAAAAATCACCCAACACCTCCATTGTGTGCGCTTCCTGTTCCTCCGGCGTTTTTGACCAATGATAGGTCACATTGGACTCTACCGTGTCCGGATTTCCTTTAAACTTGTGGAAGACTTTACCCGTGAGAGTAGTCTTGGTGCGTTGAACATCGATGGATATTATTCTTTGCTCCGCTCGTCATCTTCGAGAATATCGAGAATCAAAGGAACGCACTCATGTGTCACACCCTCTATAACTCCCATTTGTTGCCCTTGCCAAGCTCTGAACGTCTCCCTCCCAACAATAGGAGGATGGGTGCCCAGTGTCAAGCGTACATCTTCTGCGAATCGGGAAGTATAGAGCGGCGTGTCAAGGGCATCAGAAGCTTCGATGGTCTGCAAGAATATCAGAACATGTCCACTGAAATTCACTGCGAATGAAATGAGGAAGGCAGAAATACCTTTCTTGCCCATGCTTCTCCAGCAGCACGTTGGGAGTCGGTCACTGACATGTCTACTATTGTTGTGGGGAATGAGATACCAGAGAGAGGCGGCAGGAGATACGCTAACCCTTTTATGGCAGTCACATAAATTCTGGGCACTGGGCATTACACAACTTTGATGTAGCTGACTCTGTCTAGGTGTGGTGGACAAAGATAGCGAAAGCACGTTGCCCCAATGGCGCTCCCAGCGGGGTCAACAGCGAACAGACAAAAGATAAGGGGAATTCCTGTCATAGCCATTGTGGTAATTCCTTGGCGAGCTGAAAATCAGTTGTGTCCCAGAGATTTTGAACATCAGCAATTTAGCTCGCAAAAGGATTCGGTTTGCTTTCTTGACAGGGAACGGTGAAATGGTCAACGGTATGGAAGTAAGTGTACAAAAAAGCATCTAGAATTGTTCATGAAAGTCACATTATAAGCAGAAGCATGTCAAGTCAGTCAAAAAGGATCAACGTAGACAGACCTCATTGAGATTCGCCATTCCTGAGCTTTACAGCAATCTCGAAATCTTTCAAAAACCTCCATCTTCCAACATTCTTAACATCAGTCTTCTCCCATCCATTGAACGTTTTCGGATACAACGGCAACATGTCCAAGATGCTTGTATCGTGAGCGACTATGACAAAAACGTCTTCACGAGCATCGAAGGCTTCCATCTTCTCCACAGCTTTCTGGGCAAGGTCAAGATCAGCGTTCAAGGCGGGGTTGAGTTCATAGAAAGGTGTTGTGCGGTAGCCGTCTTTCGCATCCTCAGAGCGATGAGCGTGGATATGATCGAAGATAGATCCAAGACAGAAACCTGTCGTGGAAACCGCTTCGAAAGGGGAAGGAGTGATGGAATCTGGAAGAGGAAGTTCTGGAGTAGGACGAAATTCCCCTGCGTGATGGGCTGTATCCGCTCCCAGGAAGACAAATTTGTCGTCCGACGTACGTGCGAGGCCAACAATGTGATCGTCAGCTTTGTAGAAGTCAATATTCGTCATTAGGAAAGTTGGAGGGAGGCGTACTGTGACCTGTTACCTTCAGGAGGTAAAAGCTGCCATCTTCAAAATAGTCCAGTGCTTTAAATCCCCCAATTTCAGTCGTGCTCTTCCCAAAATCTAATTCTACAACTTGTCGACCTTCGTATGCGTCGTGAGGTATAACGGAGTCTGGATTAAGGGGATAACCAGGGAAAGCAGCCTTGTTGCTTTTAAATCCTGGACCAACGATGAGATCTGTTGTCTTTGGAAACAGAGAGGAATCTCCAATGTGATCCAGGTGAGAATGTGACCAGATAATGGCATCGATGGACTCCAGAGGCAGGTTGTTGTCCTTCAGTTGATCAGCCACGTCCTTGGGTATGTCCGTTTCCGCATTGGCTGCTTCAAACATCTCAAGCACTGAGGACAGGGCAAATTCAGTCCGAATCAGGGTAAAATGGAAATGTGAAACGTACTGGAAGGCACAAACTTCTCTCTCCAAGTCTTCATCATCCCAAGGTCAAAGAGCACCTTCTTCTTTGCATTGTCATTTTCAATCAAGAAGCTGTAGCAAACGCCGTGAAATCTCTCATGTCCTGGGACGGGTTGTTTGACGACAAAAGAAGTGGGAATGGTGAGATGGCCCGCGTCCAGAATAGACAAGCGGACGGTAAAACCTTTCGACGGAGGAAGATTCAAGGAAGACATCAAGATGATCAGGTTTGCAATGGATAGAGAAACGTTGAAGCTCAAGCTAGAAATCCTCAAGGCAAATGATCACTTTTATATCACTGGCAAACGACAGCTGATTCAGTGGAATCGGCACATCGGACGCAGCTAGAAGTGTCGCTGCTTCTTTCCATTCGCTACGTATTACTGCAGGCAGGTTGGATGGTGGGCTGCGTACAACAAACGGCAAGGGAGGAATTCTCGCCGCAGAGGAGTGCTACATCCTGCTTGTTGTGCCTGTCGATGGTTATGCAATTTTACGCCGACGACTTAGTAAGCGCCATATCGCCTGGCGGAGGCGACGTTGGTGGGCATAACGCGCTTCGTTCCTTCACGCATTTAATGCCTTGAGGTATTTTAACCCTTGGCTTCGAAATGGACAAGAGCGAGATCAAGAGCAAGAGCAAGAGCAATCCTTGTAAACGCGTTTTCTCCTTCCCAAATTGAAAGACTGTTGGTTCCCTTTTTCATCAACTTAGAGCAGCTCTAGTAAAGTCTATACATTTAACAACATTACATTCTCGAATCCTATCGATAATTTACGCTCGATAGGATGGAAGAACGGAGGGAGTGTCTCATCCACCATGAGCATGGAAACTGGATGGCTCAAGGGTAAAGAAGCTCATTAGCGCTCACCTCTGGCCCAATTTCATGTCAGGACAAGCTAGCAAAGCGCAAGCTTGAGCACTCCATTCCTTTTCATCCTTCTCGTCGGCTACCTTGGGAGAGTTTGTTTGGTAAGGAAGGCCAGCATAACAACCACCATAGTGAGTTCAGCCAAGGATGGCTTCCTCCACTGCCTCATCGGAGTCCTCTTCCAGTGCCTCAGGTAGCTCTTCTGAAGGTGAAGAACTGACACATCGCGCCTCCCTCTCTCGTCATTCTCGACCATACCGCGAACGCCTCCAAGCACCTGAGGCAGAGCGGCCATATGGCATATCTTCTTCATCGTCCTCTGAAGACGACGATGACGAAGCACCACCCGCACTCTCAACTTCGGCCTTTAAATCCAAGAAACCAAATGTAATCTTGCGACGTGTTTTGGCGAGGACGATTTGGGCAATGGAGAGGGAGAAATGGGGGATGGTGAGGACAGGATTGGGAGACGTTGAAAAGTTTCTTGAGAAGGGGAAGGGGAGGGGATTGGGAAAGGGGAGGGAAATGCCTGTTCTTGGTGGGTCCCTAACCTTATTCATGAAGCGAAAGTGTTGCCATTGGAGCGCAATTGGTTGGTTGACCCAAAGCCGAGGCGAGCGTAGCGTGTGAAGAAGAAAGACAAATGGTTTCCCCCTGATATGAATGTGAAACACTGGCAGTCGACGTTTCTGCTTCACCAGTCACCCGGAAGTGACAAGGGTGCAGACTCTTGTCTTGAAACCTCTTATCTCGGATGCCCCTTGTTATAGCTGTGCTGCCCTTTACAACTTGCACATTATTGTTTACAGACATCCGTGATGTTTCTTCTTGCATCAACATGAAGAAGGACACCAGATTCCTGTTCTATCGAATACAGATTAATGGTTTATTGTGTGTCAATTGACGTCTAAATCCTACGACAGCGTCAATTGACCCCTGTCGTAACTGTTGAGGGACCTACAGAGGAAATACAGTCACACAGCCCATTCTTAATTCATGGTTACGTGGTATATCTGACGGGGAGTTTTGACAGTACGCCTGCACAAGTCGTGGTCAGAGCTGTCTTCTGGACGGTTCTCAACCAAGGAATACAAACATTCCCTCTCGTCATCCGATAGCAAGGCGCTCAATGCCCTTGTCCAGCGCTTTAAGCATTTGCCAGAGGATTGTATATGGAATAAACTCGTGGCTGTTTGCGAAGCTGTGCGTTATATTCATTCATTTGCTTCCCTATTACAAATGCATATGTTGAAAATGACCCAGATGGAACCACCTTTTCCTTTCCTATTAAATTCCTCTGGAAGACTTGAAAGCAAATTTGTTGCCTCTCTTGAGATCAATCTTCTTCTTTCCGATGGTCCAGGGACGACAACTTTAGATATGAGGGATATGGACAATTGGGAGCAAAAGCTGACAGGCGAATCCTTTAAGCGCATTCTGAAGTATTACGCCAGTTTTGAGGAAGATGGTGATTTCCGATGGGACACTCTTTTAAGTACTTTGACATCCCTCGACTTGCGCGGAAACCACGGTCAGTTCCTCCTGACTCTTCTTCTGCTTTTGAACGAAGAGCTAGAAGAGGACTTGCGCGCATGGTTGTTTCCCCGTCTTCAGAATCTTCAAACGCTTTATCTTCCGAGCGATATTGGCGTGTTTCCTCCAGAGATTGTGTTGCTCACGAAGTTATCCCGAATCTCTCCCAAATCATGCAAGGCGCTTTCGACATCTGCAAAATTCGCTATGCCCAAACCCTTCGGTTGCGCCTTTCCCGTCTCTACTTTCGTCCTGCCTGTCCCTCGTTTTGAAACACCGGACAGTTGCTGAGCTTTCAGAGGCGTCCCTGCCAGTCCATATCCAGGCTTCCCTACTCAACGGTTATCGATGTGTAGGATGCCATGAGTTTGTTTCGCCGACTTTCACTCCAGACCTATACGTTGCTGCGTTTGAACAGAACGATTTACGCGAAAGCGTGCTGTGGTTCACTACACCTTGGACGACTGACAATGCAAGAATTATCAATAAAGCTCTGAATGATCGATTCTACAAAGCGCATGCTGCACTTGAACGACGGACGATAGTTGTTGGGAAGAAGGGATGGAAGTTCTGTCAGAGATGTCTTTGGAAGCATGCGACGCGAAATCATTGTTCCTGCCTGATGTGTCTCAAGGAGGAGGAGCAAGTCAAAAGTGGGACGTTGAGGTTCTGGAGGGTTTGGGAAGATTGACCGGTTGCCCACCAATACTTTTCTGCTCCACTTCATGGATCGTGTGTAACCGGATATTTTCCATTTTGCCACTGTTACACACTCTGCAAAATCATTTTACCTCTCCTGTTGCGTTCTATCTATCTTGCATTACACTAATTTCGATAGCCCGTTATCTATGATGACATTTTGGATGCCAGTATCGGCCGTGCTGCTGATGGCGCGATATCGCACAACTGCTCCGCCATGTCTCGACCCCTCCCATGCCATCCGAATTCAGTCAGCCTAGCGCAGGGTCTGCTCATTACCTTTTTGAATGCCGCCATTTGCACTCCTGTGGAATACAAAAGAAGTGAATTACGGTCATGAACTCTCTTCTTCGCTTAGCTTGTTCCATTCCGTCCTTGCTCTCTCGACATGGGATCGATCGACTCTTTCGACACTAAAAAGGGACCTCAGACCCCTCCCGCTTATGTGGAAGAGCAACCTCTGCCTATAGAAGTCGTGCAAGTGCACCAGGAAAGGTTGACGGCGTGGGGACTGGTCAAAGAGATCTTCGACTGGTACCCGAAGCGACTTCCAGAGGAGGAGAGAAAGTTGCTGTTCAAGCTTGACTTGAGCTTACTCATCTATGGGTGCTTAAGCTTCTTCGTCAAGTTCCTTGATCAGACAAATATCACGAACGCATACGTGAGCGGCATGCGAGAGGACCTAAAGCTGTTTGGGAACGAGCTCAATTATTTAAATCAGGTGCCGTTCTTCCCTCTTCCTTTGTTAGAATAAAATTGACAGGGAAGGAACAGTTTTACTATGGAGGTATGCCTTTTTCATAATATCTTGCTGGTCGCTTGACTTGGAAACATAGGATATGTGGTCGCTCAAATTCCTATGCTCATGTTCATGACCCGCCCTTCGCTCGCACGTTATTGGCTACCCTTGAACGAGGTTATATACGGAGTTCTCACTTTCGTCCAATCCAAAGTCACAGATGTGCGACAATTGTACGCAATTCGCACTCTGGTAGGCGTCTTTGAAGCTCCTACGTTTGCTGGCACACATTTCGTACGCCTCTGTCGTCTCGTATGCTCCTACTACACAATAATTGAAAAGTTTGTAGGTTTTTGGAAGCTGGTATAAGAAGGAGGAGCTTTTCAAGGTCTGCATACCTTTGTTCGCTCCTAAGCCTACTGCTTAAGGATGATTGTAGCGAGCGGGAACGTGGTTCATCTGTAATTCCATGGGAAGCATGTTCAGTGGTGTTCGCCAACTCCTTGTTCAGACTTCGGAATGCTCACTATAATGTCCTTTCTTAGTACCTACAATCTGCGGCATACACGAATTTGAACGGAACAGGTGGACTTGAAGGTTGGAGATGGTGAGATCCCTCCTAGATTTATTGCAAACTACTCATTATCTGTCTAGGTTGTTCATCATTGGTCAATTTCCGCTTCAAAACACCAATACTCACTGACATAATCATGTAGATGGAATTATTACGATACCAATCGCCTTTTTTGGTTTTGTGGTCTTCCCAGGAATTCCAGAATCACCAAAGACCATATTCTTCAGCGACGAGGCAATTTCTTTATCTGGCCAATGTGTCCGCCACTGATGAATTGAAACTTTGCAGGAAATCGCCTTGGGTAAGAGGCGAATGGTGGAAACGAAAGTCGCTCGACGTAGGTATTGTTGACTCGTGAAAGGTGTTCAATTTGATGGAGTCTGTAGCTGGACCTATCACTCTCGACGTTGTGAAGCGTACTCTGAAGAGATGGCACTGGTGGGTTGGTGTCGCAATCTACATGTTTGTGTCTTCCCCAGTTACTGCGTACGTTTGCTGACCTCCTATCAGTTGCTTGATCCAGTCAGGATACGGAAATAGTGAGCATTTCATGTCGCAATTTCGGCACAAATAGTGGACTAACCACATCGGCAAAAGGCTACATGGCTCTCTGGCTCAAATCTTTGAAGCGTTTCACGGTCCCTCAAGTTAACAACATCCCCTCCGCCACATACGGTTTGAGTGCTCTCAGTTCATGGCTCGGGACGTCGTTGGCCACTATTTATCCTCCAATTTTGATATGGACCGTGGTGGAGAGTATAGAGTTATTCAGCTTCATTTGCCTTCTCATTTGGTATGTCCCTCACAAATGCCTCGGGAGATTTTTGATATCATTGAAGGCACATACCCATTGGTCTCAAGTTCTTCAATTGGATCTCCTTCGGCGTGGCAGGCTGCATTTCACCCATTCTATACAGTTGGATCAACATTGTGTGCAAAGAGGACGCAGAAGAAAGAGCATTTGTTATTTCCTCGATGATGTTCGTTGCCTCTTCTCTTGTACCTAGTCTAATTGCTAACGAATTTGAGACATTAGGACGATAGGTTACTCAGGCTACATTTGGTTACCGCTCTTCACATTTCCCACAGTGGAGGCCCCGCGTTGGGCGAAAGGTACGGCGTCCTTCTGCTCCATTTATTGTGTGAAAGGGCTCAATTTTTGCTAGGATGGAGCGCTTCAATAGCATTTTTGCTTACAATGTGGGGACTTCAGGTTCTAGGCACGACCCTACACAAACGAGAGCTGAAACGAGCGTGAGCCTCTTCACCTTTCTTCCGACACATCCAAATGTTTTTTTTTTCAGTTTGGCAGGGAAACAGGCGGTAGAGATAATAGAGAGAGCGGAAGAGGACGCAAAGGATGATGATGACGGCCTGAGCGGATCAAGGAAGAGATCCAGCGACCAGAAAGACATTGATGTTTAACGATGACATGTTGAGAATGAAGAGAAAAATAGATCTAGGGGATTGTAAAAGGGCTTTAAAGCTTTTTGCTTGTGTCGCTAGTACGCTTATATGAGAATGAAGAGAAAAATGGATCTGAGGATTGTATAAGGGCATCAAAGCTTTTTGCTTGTCTGTCAATAGTGTCCTGTCTCAGTCTCTGTGAGCCCCACCGCAGTCGTGTGCCCTGCCGGAGCTTGTGGTTCATCTCCAATCTACAATCAAACAATCCTCAGACAAAATCATGTATGATAAGCGTGGCATGGCGATAAGTGATAAGTAACACGTCCCGCGCAATATGTTCATCCTGAGGCATAAGCGTGAAAGTTTCGCTGGTAACAAACAAGCCTACTGATTCCCCATCCTGAACGATGGTTGTGCAATCCAAAGGATGGATTGAGTTATTCTGCTTACTATTACACTTATCGCCTTGCATTAGCGATACCGCAGAATGAGCCGGCATGGCGCAATATGCTGTCGAAATGGGAGGGAGGGGAAGGAGGGGATAAAAGCGGTCCGCTTTGCTCGAAGTGATCAATTCAAGTTCGGCCAAAGCTCTACTTGCATTCCTATCCACTTCCATCATTGTACTCCAAAGTTCCAATCATGCCTGGTGCCGCGCCAACTCTTGGTAGCTACAAATATGTAGAGGAGACGAAGGAAAATTGTGCGGCGTCACCTCATTGGTTTTCTCACGGCTCACGGCTGATGCAATTACCTAGTGGACTGGGCTGACCTTCCGACTATCGACCTCGCCTTGTTTGCTACAGAAGAAGGCAAACAAGAGCTTACGAAAGTGCGTTCTTCCTCCCACTCCAATGGCTCTCATAGAATGTCGCGTAGATACTCACCGAAGCCTTTACCAAATACGGGTTCTTCTATGTCAAGAGTATGTGCTTCGTCCACATCCTTTGACCCCAAACTGTTTTACTGAACAGTTTAACTAGATTTCGGCATTTCCCAAGAACGTGTCGATAGGCAATTCAGTATCGGAAATCAGTTCTACGAGCTTCCTCTCGAAGAGAAGCTGAAGTATAAGCCGGACCACAGTGTGTATTTTTTATCTACCTTACTCATATACGTTTCTTAGGCAAACCTGCTAAAGGCCAGGGTCATTACAATGGTTACTCCCCTGCCGGAAGGCACGAGATAGTCCCAGGCCTCTTCAGCAGGACAGAGGTTAGTTCTTGGCCTGCCCGACCTGTGAAGGTAGCTGAACGGTTGAATAGGTGTATAACATCCCCAAATTCACCCCGCACTTCCAACAGGACCATCCAGAGTTGATCAAAACGGTGCTTCCCGAAATCGAGTCATTCGCGCGCGACCTGCACACTCACGTTCTCGATCCTCTCCATATTCTTTTTGCTCGCGCTTTGGAACTGCCCGAGGATTACTTCACTAAGATCCACAGGTATGAAGAGAAGAGCGAGGATCACTTGAGGTATATGAAGTATTCCAAGTTCACTCCCGAAGAAAACGCGAGGATCAAGGATGGGTGGGCGAGGGGTCACACTGTGAGTATTTCTTGGCCTGCAAGAATCGAAGGCTGATTTTGCAATCTTTTATCATAGGATTTAGGCACAATCGTTCGTTTCCTTGCAGTTCCAAAGAGATGCTCTGAACAGGCTCTGGTAGACGCTCCTCTTCCGTCAACCGGTCGCGGCACTCCAGATCAAGCAACCCTTCGACGACCAGTGGAAGTGGGGTCCGCGTTTTTCTTTTGTCCTGTTCTGGCACACACTTATTATCCCACAGTCAAGCCCCAAGATGGCACCCTTACTGTGAACACCTGCGATGCTCTCTCTTTCCTTACCGGAGGTTACGTGAAGTCTACGATTCACAAAGTTGTACGGTGCTCTCTTCTCTGTTCACTTCCAACGTTAACTATCTGGTAAACAGAACGTACCTCCGAAAGACCAACAACATGTCGACCGTCTTGGATTGCTCTATTTCGCTCGCCCCGAGAATACAGTGGTTCTGAGGGCGATCAAGGAATCTCCAGTACTTCAACGATTGGGCTTGACGGAGAACGAGCTCGAAAAGGCTGCGAAGGAGACTGGTGCACCATTGCCCAACATGGAAGAGTGTGTCTTTCTATCTTACTCAGGATGAATGGTTGATCTGACAATATAACGCCATGCTTCTAGCTGGACCTTCAAGAAACAAAAATGGCAACAAGCGGGAGGCTATCAAAGGGACCGCCATGCTGTCATCGTTCCTGGACATCAGGAGAAAACTTACGACTGATTTATTATTTGAATGTAACAGAAAGGGCACACAATGTAGGAGTATAAATGGAATTCAATAGTTTGTTGCAGCTATCCCACCAATCGAAACCACACAGTGGAATCCGCAAGTTCCTCCCATTGAAGTACAACGAAGAATAAAGAACTTTCTGTGATTATGGTACAAGCAAACAAACACAGTTTGCGGGTAGTCAGTGCGGAGAAGAATCTTGTAGACAATAGGTACTCAACCAGAGGGCTAACCAGATACGATGACAGCGACGAAAGAGTAGCAAAGGGTGAAGGTCATGTCCCTCTATCTATACTACCATGGCAGTTTCACTGAAGCCTCTAGAGATAACTGTTAACGTAAGCAACTTGAAGAATAATTTGGAAAAGACTAGCAGTAGAGAGGCAGAAATGTTTCCAAAGTTGATTCACAGAAGAAGAGAGACAGAAGGAGTCGCTACAACGTGTGGAGCAACTCAATTCTGGTTGATTCTCGAATCACTCTCAGTCACTTGGTTAGGCAAGCTGATCGATTTAATAAACAGTTTGGGACAAGTTCATGATTCAGCACCGGATAATCTCGCAAAGCGCCTTTGGATAGTTCATTGAGTCTTCCATACCCCATTAGGATTTAGGAGTCTGTTTTCAAGTCCAAAATGCCAATATCTCAACATGACCTCCCATAGGCGCTCCACGCCAGCGAGTGGGCGACTTCGACAAAACAGGCAATCAAATCGTGTTATCGCTGCGGTCTTATGCAATGTTAATATGTTCGAAATAACATTCAAACCGCCAAGAGGCATTCGCCAACAGCTCCTGTCAAGTACTTCTTCAAGTTTCGAATCGGAAAGAAGAGTTGGTAGCGCAACGGTACGAAGTTTTGAGCCTTTCGGCTGATACCTTGTATGTGCCTCAGGAAGATGGCAAGTAACGATTTCTGAGCTCTGTATAAAAGAGGATATTGTAAGTAGAATGACATTAATCAGGGCAATCTAAGATTGATGATGTCAAAGGAAGAAGCAATCAAGAATGCTGAGAGCAGGAACTTTCACTTCTTTAAGGAAGTTGATTGTCCAGCGAGTGACGAATATTACTTGCTCAAAGCGTGCGTCCACCACACGCTTTTTTGCGGTTCTTGAAATTCGCATTAGGGCAGGTCACACCTTGGAGGAATCTGTTCATTTTACGCCCGGAACGTACAACTTGGTTTTGGATAGTGCGGGAAAGGAAATTCTTCCTTCGATAGATTCCACTGCCAAATTGTGGCTGCAAGGGACGTAACCTTTCGTTTCTGTTAAATTGGTGGCATAGTCTCTAAACATCAAACCAATAGGTCAAGGGTGTCCAGAACCTTGCTCTTGGAGATTCAAAGGCAAACACTATCATGAGAGTAAGTTCAACAGCCTGCTATATCAATAGTGGAAACATATACATAACACGCAGTTTTCGAACATGTGTCGGTCTGCAAATCTAGGGGTGATGGGAATGATCCGTTGAAGACGTTGTGCGAGTTGTGGAGGCGAAAAAGATCGGAGATCGGGTAAAGCACTGAATGTAGAGACTGAGGAAGAGGCTCCGTCTTAGCTTTCTAGCCCAGGACAATACCTGAGGCACAAACTGTAACTGTAACATGTATGTAATTGAGCATTAGAAAAAACAAACGGATTTGATGGATTTGTTGTTGGCTATTGGAAGGTCGGTCTTGGTACAAGAAAGGTGTGCCGCATCCGGTACACATCATACGAACTGATGCAAGCGATTTTGCAAACAACGATGACCTTCTCAACGAGCCAAGGTGAAAGAAGCACATTAACGAGGCACTTCGGAGTCACAAACTGAAATAACAGGCACAATTTGAGAGCATACTTCATCTCACCATTATTTGTGTCCCAAAAAATGGACATAGAGTCATTATCTCCCCATTCAAATATGCACCTCTTCCTCTTTCCGTTCTTCACTGACAGCTGGATATAGCCGATCGATTTGCCAACGCCGACACGCATGCAGCAAGCTGCAGGTCCACCTTCGTTGCATCTTTCGGACTTTTGGGCTTTTCCCCTTCGAAAAGCTGATTTTGACATTACTTGTGACACTCATAGCCTACTATGGAATCAAAAATTATCAGAGCGTTGAAACGCGACATAACCGTCCCTGAAATCGCGCTTATTATTGCGAATGAGCTCGGGTTATCAGGCGCGTAATTCCTCCATCAGCGCGTTGTAATCTCCTCTAAAAATTTCTTGACATAGACATTGAGTCTAGGAAGGGATTGCGACGCGCTCTTGGAAGTGTGAAAGAACTTGGAATCCCAAACTACAGCAACTGTGTACATCGACGAATCCTCACATTATCGCTGGCATCTGGTGCGTCTTTCCTAGTTCTATCGTAAAAAACACCCTCATTTATTACTCTCGGCAATGGTATAGCCACCTTCTCTTTCTTCTCTTCGTCGATACCCAAATAGGTGTCCTTCTCATCACCTCTAGTCAGTCGTCCGGCTGCGATCTACTTCTCGCTTCCCAGGTTGAATGTGCGAGCAGAATACATACCCATCCTCTGCACCTGGTTGCAGAGCGCTGACCCTTTCATCTACTTCCCTCCTCTTCGCGCACTCACGGCGATGTCCAGCCTAGGCGGAGGATTGAGAGATGAAAAGCTGGTCACTCTTCGACAAGGCGGGCAACGAATGGTCGATCTCGCACGTACGGGGGGAGGCGCTCACGAGAGCGAAGAGCACAGAGCAGAGACAACTGCGTTGTCGGTGATATGTTTAGGTCATTTGGGTCTTATGGCTTTCGATGGATTGTTTGACGACCCTGTCGCCCTGAAGAAACTGCATGCCTTCAAGTTTTCTCTCACCGATTTTTGTCTTGCCATGGTCACAGGCTGCTACCACGAGGATCCGCATGTCCATTCTCACGCTCTTGATGGACTGCGAGCCTGTGTGGGATATGTGTCCCAGGAAGAGTGGAAAGCTTTGAGTGCTGAAGATAGAAAGAAGGTGGAGGAGTGTTTGGTGGGACATTTATGTGCTCCGAAGCTGTGGGCGAGGCAGGTAGCTATGACCGGTATCATTTGGTACGCGTTTACTTCAATACAGTCCATTCAGCTGTTGACGGGACGTTGTATTAAGTTTGAACAGAACTAGGATTTTCGAGTCCAATGCCATGAACCCCCTGGCTATGATGACAGCCTCCTCCCGATTCGATGCTGAGTGTCGTGATGCCATGAAAAACTTTTATGCCAACCCTACAGACTCCATGGTTTCCCACCAAATGTCCAACTTGAACGAGTTCCAGGATATGTTGTACGACCTCGTCAACAAATCGGACAGAGACTTTTATAAAGTCCATTTCTTCATCTTTCTCCATTTCCTCCAGCAAATGACTCATTCCCTATTGTTCTGAGTAGGTGGGAAAGCGTCTTCACGAACTTTTGATGACAGACGAGTTCGTGATCGGCCACGGCTTCTTCTCTATGATCCCAAGAGAATCAAATGTACCCCCACTGCCCTCAAATCTCAACTCCTTCATCGACCTTCTTCCGGTTTGCGCTGATGCCATACGTGAAAGGGATGGAAGCGATTCTGTAGAAGCGAACTGCCTGGAATTGAAGTTCGAGTTGCTCAATCAGCGTCACCAGAAAGCAAGGACGAAGGCACTAAAATCGACGGAGAAGTTTCCTGAGGTTCCATATTTCTACTATGTGGCGGCTATGGTGAGAGAGGATAGCCCTTCGCTTGGCGTCGAGATCGCGAGAAAAGTGCTTCATCCCCATCCTGTGTAGTCCATATAACGAAAGAGGTTTAGGGACTCCGATGCGATCCTGAGCCTAGAGCATATGTCAAACTCGGCTTGCTGAGATCTTCGATTACGCTCTCCACTATGCTTGCACTCAAACTAGGACAAGCAGACGAGGAGCTGATACACCTACTTCCTCATGGCTCGGTGGCTAGTGTTTTGTCGACGATTCTGCGATCAGCGAGAGAGGATTGTCGCACGTACATGGAAGAAGGTCTCTTCAACAAGTCTCCTTATGCTTGTTAAGTTAAACTGATATGTTGGATGTTACAGCCGGACCAGATGCTCGAGAACTACGTGTGATTATTCTGGAACGCATCCTTCTCGAAGTCACCTTGGAAGGTCATCAATTGCGAGGCTCCCTTCAAGAGTTGAAAGCTTTCCGTGAGAGGTTGAGAGTGATTGATAAAATTAGTGCGCTGATTTATAATGAACCAGCCTTGTGCCTTTTCGCCCTATGTCACACTACCAAGAATTACTCACTCTTATTTTGCGTGTATAGAACCCAGGGGCGCAAATCTGTTCAATTTATCCTCTCTCACTTTTCAAGCGCTCAGAAGCAGTGGCAACCGGTGTTCAACACTCGCAAATCAGGCGATGATGTAGCGGAGGAGATGAAGCTCAAAGTCGGAATGGACGACTTGGCAACTAACATGGCAGCCGGGATACGACTAGAAGAGGAAGAGGACGGTTGTATGTCACACATTCATCCGAGAGTGCATGCCAATTCGCTTGAGCTTTACATTTGCTCATTTTGCCGCAACCCTACCGCGAAAGTGAGGTTGTGTACAGGTTGCCGTAAGTGGTTTCTTCGCGCCGCTAGAACTTCGTTCACATTTCAGTCTAGATAAGGCACGTCATTGCGACGCTAGTTGTCAAAAAAGAGCTTGGAGGAGGGGACACAAGGATGTATGTTCTGTCCTCAGAGATCTTCCAATCCAACTGACTTGAGCACCTCTTTCAGGTGTGCAAAAAGAAAACAAATTAACCATATATCTATGACAAGCTCGACTCCGCAAATTATTCGTATTCGTTTTAGCAAGATCAACCTTACAAAATTACTCGTATTTGTTTAGCAGGCTCGACCTCACAAAATTCTCCAAATCGCTTTGGCAAGCTCACAGAATTTCCTGTATTCGTTTTAGCCTAACAAAGTCTATAATTTCAGTTCCTTGGCAATCTCGAAAATGCCTTTTTCTAATAAAGAGTCTCGCCTATTAAGGTTCGTTAGTCAGATCGGGGCATGTTCATTCATGCGTGTGTAGTCCCTGTTTCGGCGCAGTAAACGCTATCGACAAGTTGAATTTATGAACCGACCGCAGATCCGTCCACTTCTTTAAGTTTTCAACTTTGCTTTGTTTTCTTTCAATCGTGAACAATGTCCGCGCTGTCGGCCTCTTACTTCCCTAGTCGTGCTTACGATGAAGCTTTTTCTGGACTTGTGGCGGGCATGGCGTCAACTGTGACGATGCATCCTTTGGATTTATTGAAGGTCAAATTTCAAGTTGGCACAGAAAGGAGTCGCATAACTCGGGAGCTCAAGAAAATTATCAGTAAAGATGGTGTTACAGGTCTGTACAGAGGCATTGGAGTAAATATTTTGGGCAATGGCACTGGTTGGGGCCTCTACTTCCTTTGGTAAGCCGATGTTACATCTTTTCTTTTCAACACTACATAATATTCCACTACCCCTAACAGAAAAAAATATGTAGTTCTGCACATTCCTCTGTTAGACCTACCTACCTAAACTAACATTGTTCTCTTACTTCCTGAAATTGTGCGTTGAAACACGCTGCCCTGAGTTTGTTAGTGTTATCGGAGCGACCGAAAAGAACGCCATTTTCAAGCTTCCAAAAAGTCCACAGCTTATTATATGCTCTCTCACTAAAGCATTAGAAGTTTTGTTTTCGTGCTGTTAAGCTGACATGCTACTGCTCAACCTGACTCCACCACAGGTACACTCAATTGAAGCAACGTGCGGCGCAAAGGATGGGAGATCCATCAGCAAAGCTGTCTGCACCTCAGCATTTACTAAAAAAAAAAAAAAAAAAAAAGGCGCTGCTTCAGCAATGGTAACAAATCCACTATGGGTGGTAAAGACTCGAATGTTTGCGACACCCAGAAGCGCTCCAGAAAGTTATCGCAGCATTTGGGGTATATGTCCTGCCTCTTCCTCACGGCAATATCCAGCTCACTGCCTGAGTAGACGCTCTGAGCCGCATATGGCGATCGGAAGGAGTTGTCGGATTATATAGAGGAAGTTTTCTTGCATTGCTGGGGGTTTCGAATGGAGCAGTGCAATTTATGTGCTACGAGGAGTTGAAGAAATGGCGGAAGGAACGGACGCGAAAGACAGATCTTGTCAGTGTCTCACATATTCTTCCATCCACTGCACTGCAACAGTCACTGATGTGGTTACAATTCAGAGCAATAGCGAATACATCCTTCTCTCAGGTGCCAGCCGGTTGATGGCTCTTTGCGTGACGTATCCTCTCCAAGTGATCCGTTCCCGAATACAGGTGGATTTTCACTCATTCTTACTTCATCACCGCAGTGCAGCCACTAACACACTTCGCATTAGTTTCTGCCGTCTGATTACCCAAATATACCACAAGCAATAAAGAGGACCTTTATTCAAGACGGATTTCGTGGTTATTATCGTGGATTGCTGCCAAATTCTTTGAGGATCCTTCCAGGAACGTGTGTAACTTTTGTGGTATATGAAAATTGTGCGAGGATACTTCGGCAGCGAGCAGAAGCAAGGGAAATGATGGTGAAGGACTAGTATTTGTTTTCTGACACTTAGAGCTTGATGATCCTTTCTAGCGGAGTACACTAATGCTTAGAATAATATTCAGTGGTCTTTCCTATCTCAGAATTGAGCGACGGCAGCTCCATCAGCTCGTGGATCACTAGGATCATGCAAGTCAAGTAAGACAAGTAATTGTACAATAAAAGACACACCTTCCCGCCGCCCATACCAGCTTTCCCGTTTTTGCATCCACCAACTTTTGGATGATCTGCCACAAGTTTAGGAGCTGCTCAAGGAGTAAGAGATCCACAGCAAAATACCTGTCCCCTGCCAAACTGTCCACGCCCGTACCCAGAAACGAGTTCTACGTCGTGTCCCATGTCTTTGAGCATGCTTGCGACCTTAGGCTGAAAGCACCGGGGTGAGGACGAGGAGTTGCTGAGGAAGGAGCGACTTACGTCAATACCTTCCTCGAGAAACACTTCGGAGTTCACAATGCTGCCCATACTCCCACTGTCGTCTTCAGGCATTCCAGCTGATATACAAAAACGAGGGGCATCTAAAGGATTCAAGTTTAAAACATGTTTGGTTTATAGGAAACATACTGCGTACCAAGAGCTGCTTGCGGGTTCATACCAAAGTGGAGCATGTTGAGTAGGACTTAGACATGCCCTTGCGGTTGCCTGCACCCATATCTTAGCGCGAACAGCAAAACATCGGAAGTCGACACGCATGAAGCCGCCCATTACACCATCTTTATCCTCTACCATCAGTTAAGGAAAAAGAACAAAAGGACGCTCACAAGCCATGAAGAGATCATCGTCCCGCGTAGCCATTGCAGGGATAATCTAATATTCTATCAACCTCTTGCTGCAGACATATTATTATCCTACAGTGTGGTAGGGCCGCTTGCCGCCGTCAAGACAGTTGGGATGGCCCTCCTCCAACACAAAGTTGGAGCCTCTGTTTTGAAGAGTGAAACCGCAACCTCTCGGGATGGCACCGTTTCCGAATCCTGAGCAAGCGTCAGCTGTAGGCAAAATAAGAATAGGAAGACTTAACCAGCATAGTTAGACATGATAAAGGAGCAGGCATTACCGTCTGCGTCGGAAGTAGAAAGCGTCAGCTGTAGGCAAAATAAGAATAGGAAGACTTAACCAGCATAGTTAGACATGATAAAGGAGCAGGCATTACCGTCTGCGTCGGAAGTAGTGAAGTAAACAGTATCAGAGCTAATAACGGGGGAGCCCTAATCTCCTGTTAACAACGAGCAGAATAAAGAAACAAGTCAATACTGTTGTCACGTCTGCTTTCGCCTTAGTCGGGTCAAACAGCTCTGCTCTGCTCTTCAGGTACTCCTACAAAATTATGAACCAGGGACTTTCATCTTTAAGATGAGACGGCTACTGTTGAAAGAAGTTCCTTCACGGGAACAGGATATTTTTCCGGATCTGCCACGTAATATCTCGTGTCGGCGAAAGCGAAACGCATGCTCTCACTAAACCCGTCAATGAGCGATTTGATGTACATTGAAGAAATATCTCACATAAGAGCATGAAGCCATTCCACGGAATTATGCGTCGTCTGCAAACTGTCTTTATTCCATGGGACCTTTTTCATCAAACAGAGCTGATCAAGGATCCCGAGCGCAATGAGAGCTGTGAGGCCCTGTCCATTTGGAGCATGCTCATGCAGCGTAACTGGGCTTCCAGAGGAAACAGGCGTCGAGAGGTACTTATAGCTAATGGGTTTCGTTGGCGTTGAGGTATGAGAAGCGAGATCTTCAAGTGTCATTACGCCGCCTTGGCTCTGAACCACTGTCCATATCGTTTCTAATCAGCATAGCACAGAAAACTAGGGAAGGGCTCACCGTCGACGAGGGATTCCGCAACTCTCCCTTTGTAAAAGCCCGACTTCCCTTTCTCAGCGACCTCTCTGAATGTCTGCGCGAGATTCTCGTTCCTTCTGGATGTCAGAAAATGAAATGATCCAACGCAATCCTCACCTCCAAAGCTCTCCAGCATTAGGTCCCCTGTACCTCAACGGGATACTCTCGTCGTTCACCAACATCTCGGGTCCATTGGGCGAAGCTTCGAGAAGTCGCTTTGCAGATCGTTTCCACTAATCCATAAATTGAGTCTGGCTACGATTGAAATGAAAAAATGATACAGAGTCAGAGGTGAGTTCGGAAATGGGCACTCCTCCTTCAGCAAGTTCGATAGCAGGCAGAAGTATCTCTTTCAATGTGAGTTTGCCGCTTCCAAACATTTCAACGGTATCCACCCAAGCGGCAGCGCTGCCGGGAACAGTAACAGAGTTGATGTTGGTGAGATGAATTGAGTGTCCCTTGATTCCTAATTCGCGAGCTTTGGAGAGCGTGAGGGCAGCTGGGGAGCGACCAGATCCGTTAAGGGCTTTCATCGTCTTCGATTTCGCATCCCAGAACAAACTAACTCTTCATTGAAGCCACGCCACGGCAGTGGAACCAAGAGAGACTGACCAGAATACATCTCCACCGATTCCACAGCTACATGGCTATACATCCTTCAGATTTTGGGATAATGACAAAGAGCGAGCATTACTTCAGTAAGATTAATAGCAGCTGCAGTAGCCACAGCAGCATCGGCTACAAACCTGCGTTCAACATTATCTCTTTTTGAAAGTTACGATGTCGCACCAGCATTCCCGCCTTTTTTCAGGACTTCCAAACCACATTGAACAGCGAAGGGTTGACTGGCGGAAACCATGCCTTTGGTAGAGAAGACGACGGAGCGTCTCGAGTTGAAAGCGATGTTTGGAGGAATCGATGAGGGAGGAGCCATTGTGACAGTTCCGTGCGACGGGGAATGAAAACAAAGCCTCAGATTGAGAGTTTCTGACGATGTGTTATCAGGTGATGCAGCCAGGTTGTCCTAAAGCTTGGCTTGGTAGTAGCAATAGGAGCAGATAGGCAGAGGCTCAAAGAGGAATCTACGATGTCTACGATGGAAATGAAATCATGCTAAGTAATTTCAAATGCTGATCAGAAGGCTCAAAGTGTGAACCTTGTGCGGGAGAAACAGCAGTCCAAAGAGATGAGATGACAACAGAACTCATTTGCACAATCGCAAAGCTGTCTGGAGAGAGAGAAGTTACAATAAGGATGATTGCTGCCCAGAATGCTTACAATTTGTCTCTAGTGCGGTTGCTCTGCTAGTCCTAACATAACTTGAAGCGATTCATGAGATGAGATTGTCTGGTACGGCATACATAGACTAGAATTTGAGGCAGTAGATCCTGCACCTGCGAGACCGAAGACATGCTCCATGGCACTGCTGCATAAGGGTATGTATTAATCTGTAAGAACGATTTGATATCGAGTTCCCTTTCAAACCAAAAATCCAGGAGCGAGCAGTTTGAGATACCATGGCGCAGTCGTCAATCAGATGATCATGGCTCACGTTTCTCGGCGTTTACTGTCAAAGGTAGTTTATTATTCTGAGAGAAAAGTCGCGATAAAAAAGTCTTCACACTGTCAAGTCGAGTTTATGATGAGAGACTGTAGCCACTCTGTGACCTAGTGAGATAAATGTGTGCGATACAACCTCTAAGGTGCCTTGCTTAAATCATCCAGGTTGACGAGATATCTGGAGTAACCCTCCCAACAGAACGCGCACCATGCTTTTTGACTCTCTCATAAGTCAAGCCAGGCCCCCAGCTCGATTTTTCTGTTGCCATCCACACCTGCCAGCATCGCCCTTTCGTTATTCTATCTACAATTAACTTGGGTAAGTCACGACAAACAAAGCGCAAGAACAAACGTGTTAAAGTGTTGTTGTTCACGTCCATAGAAACCTAAACGTTCGGAACCTTACCCCAGCTAACCACCTTTGTCCAACCAACGAAGTCAAGTCAGTCAGAAGTCACTCAAAGGGAAAGGTATAAAAGCCACCTTTTCACCTCAAATTCCCACTCACACACAACTTACCAGTTTCCACAAATTTTCTTACCCTAGCTTTCTTCCCAAAATGGTCAATCTTACTACGTATGTGCAAGCACCGTCCTTCAATGGTCGCCCCTAACGTGTCCCTTTCCGTGACCAATAGCTCTGATGGAGAGTCCTACACCGTCGAGAAGGACGTGGCGTGTCGTTCTGTCTTGATCAAGAACATGCTTGAAGGTGAGCAGTCTCAGTCTCTTCTCTTTGTTATCATCACGAACAGTTTGGGGTCCGGCTGTGCCTTGTCAGGCCAGCGCTGATTCAAACATCGTTCTGCATCAGGTCTAGGTGATCATCGCACTTGAGAAATTGTTCAATATCTATTGTGTGATCCTGAATTCACAGACGGAGGGAACTGACGTGCATGCGATCGATGACAGATATCGGAGAGAGCGACAACCCCATCCCCCTCCCCAACGTGTCTTCCAATGTTCTGAAGAAGGTGCGCACTTGTCTTTCGATTATCGGCGGAACGGTTGGAGTGATGGAATAATCTTAGGTCCTTGAGTGGTGCGAACATCACAAGAAAGATCCCGAGCCCATTTCTGAGGATATCGACGACACGAGGCGGAAAACAACTGAAATTTCTGATTGGGATCAGAAGTACATTCAGGTCGATCAAGAGATGTTGTTTGAAATCATCCTCGCTGCCAACTATCTCGACATCAAGCCTCTTCTGTACGTTCGTTCCCGTCATAGCTGTTAGGAGTGGGGTTTCGAAGTTGGTTCTTACTCTGGTATGAAGGGATGTGGGATGCAAAACCGTTGCCAACATGATCAAGGGCAAACAACCCGAAGAGATCAGGAAGCTCTTCAACATTGGTACGTTGAATGTTATTCCCGTGGTGATTAATCAGCTAACCATCCTCGTTTCTGCAGTGAACGACTTCACTCCTGAGGAGGAGGCTCAAATCAAGAAGGAGAATGAATGGGCTGAGGACCGTTAAATCCTTCATCCCATTTCGCTTGTCTGGAGTTCTTTTAGACTCAACAGAATGAAAGCCTACCTTTTCAGCAGCTTCTTATTCACGATCTTTCTTCCAAGTGTATCTGTTTGTATGAAGTGTATCGAATGAATACGGTTAGCCTCATCTCCAAGAAGTGCACTTGAGCGAAAACAGAATATTTATATTCAGTACTTTTTGGTAGTAATTTTGTTCCGGTGCATTGGCGGGCCATAGTGACTTTCCAGTGCACAACTTAGAGTAAACAAGGCGAAAGAAATCTACCACTTCTCCCTCTCAAACTGCACCAACATATCGCAGACCGTTTCTTCCATACTCCGATACTTCATAGCAAGGATTCTCTTCTCCTTCGTCCTATCATGCACCAATCGATGCCTCTTCTCACCCTTCTCGCCCTTCACAAGTAGGTTTGAAGGTTCGGATTCGGACGTAAGGAGTTAGCGGCGCACACTAAACGCACGAATCCAAGATCATTCATGCATCCACCGTGAAGAGAAATCGTGCGAACCGAAATCCTGCCAGACAAACTCTCCGGCGTTGACGATGATCCTCTCTCCTCCCGCTTCTGGTACCTCCAAAGCTTTTACACAAGCAGCAGCGACGTCTCTCGAGTCGACCCAACCATGTCCCGGTTCAGTGAGTAGGGACAAGCCGAAATAGGTCCCTTCTCGAAGGCAAGTGCGTAGGCATTGATTGGTGAAGTTGGGCGTATCGTCAGTAGTGTGAATTACGGGCTGTCGTAAAAGAAGTGGTTCAGGAGAGGAAGAGAAGGAGAAGAAGGGGTGACATACGCCAAATACCCATGGTGGACATATGGTTACAAGATCCCATGAAGGACGATGCTTTTTGACAAATTCCCAGGCACCTGTGTTGCCAAGAAACATCAGCTTCTAAAGGAAGAAGAGGCACTACGCACGCTTCTCAGCGATTGTCTTGGATGCAGAGTATTTGTCTATCCCCTCTGCGTCTTTCCCTAGCCTTTCGCACCTCGCGATGGCGCCATCGTTCCATACTTCTTCGTTCACAATACATGGTTCCGTCGCAGCCGCATTGATAGCGGTACAGGAGGAAATATAGACGATGCGCTTGAGTGAGGATCCCCGATTCACAGCGCTCTTGAGGATCGAGAGTGTACCGTTCACTGTGGGGACAATGATATCTACGGCATCGTTCAAAGTCAGTTATAAAGATGAAGAGAAAACTGAAAACAAAAGAGAAAACGGACCTTCAGGATGCTCAGCCGTCATTCCCATCTGAGCAGCAGCATGGACAATCCCCTCACAGCCCTCTACCGCCTGGTCGTATGCACCATCCACCTTCATCTCAGGAACAACCGCAATTTCTAGTCTTCCACGTTCTTTGAAACCGGAGTAGATCTCAAGCAGTCGCTGTGCTTTGGACGCTTCCCGAACTGCACAGACCACAGTATGACCTTTCTGCAGGAGGAGGCCAACAAGGTAGGATGCAATGAAACCATTGGCACCAGTAACAAGTATTCGTGATGGCGAAGTGAGGGCGGCCATGTTTGAGCGGGTGGGATAAAATGGCAGGTGGAAGTGGACAGAAAGAAAGCATGACTTTTATGTCTCTGGAGGAGACTCTTGAGATAGGCCTAGCATCTGCCGCCAATGTGGATCACAAGGACAGACGCACAGCGTCTACAAAACGAGCGAGGACAGTGGAAAGATACCGTGTTAGTGGGGTGAGGTAAGAAGGGTAAGCTGTGACGGAAGAGAGGGTATTGCCGCTCGACGAGCTCTAACATTGAAATCTTCCCGCCGTGCCGCTGACACGCTGCCACCAGTGGAAGCTGCATCGACGAATCGAAGAGGCAGAAAGCTTAAGTGCTTAAGAGCTCAAGCGCTCTAGCTTTGCAAGTCTCATCGAACTTGACAATCAATGCGGTCCACAACAAAGATATTGATGGTCGCCGCGATAGTTCTTGGATTACTTAATCACTTGAACTCCTTTCGCTTTGCATAATGATATGCTAGCTGGCAGCTAATGCAGCTTTCTTCGCCTCTTTTCAAGAAGTAGTATTCCGTGCCGTCGATTGCATGAGATTCCAACAAACGGATAATAAGTATTCCAACAAACATTCTACTCACGGAAATCCATAAACACAAATCAGATGCCTTCCCTTTCATGGTCGTCGTCGTAATCTCCCATTAAGATTCTCCATCCCTCAGAGGCCTCTTCTCATCCACACTCTGCCGATACTCGTTTTCTTCCTTGGTACTTTCAATTTCCGGTGATGGTATGCGAGGTGGAGCAGCAACGCTGGACGACCCTGGAGGAGGCAATGAAGGCGGCGCGAAGCCGTAACTTGGGGGCGGGGGTCCGGGTGGGGGAGCATAATGCGGAGCTGGCGTATTGTTGTCCTCCCTATTAAGTAGGGGGACATGATCGTAAGCAGGTGCACTAGGATGTTGCATGCCTCCATCTCCAAACGAAGGACGGGAAACGCCAGCGTCTGGGTTAACAGGCCTGTAAATCTGCTGCCTCCCATTTTGGGCTAGAGTTCGTCGTCGCCTCCAGGGTTTCGAGTAAAGGAGCAGACCGACGACGGTGAGGAGAAGAATGCCGCCAATGATAGCTCCCGCAATGATCGACCGTCGACGGTAGTAGTCACGTCGCTCTCGGTAATAGTCGTCCAGCTCCTGATCGGTGAGCGCCCCTGAGACCTTCGACGCATCGTTGTCGCCATCTGCTAATGCACCAACTACCAGAGCGTCGTTCGCTGTAGATGTGTTGGGTTGCATGACCGTATCGGGCACTGCGGCGGTTGTAGTCGCTGCTGGAGCGGGAACAGAAGCAGGCGTATTGATCGGAACTGAGACGGAAACTGCCACTGAAGAAGTCTGAGGAGAGGCAGCCCCGTTGGTCACCCATCCAGAGGTAGGCGACCATGAACCAGCACCTTGCCCTGAAGTCGTATTCGAACTGGTGGTCGTATTCGAAGGAGATGTGGGAGGTGCGACTCCACCAGGAATGAGGGGGTTAGGGTTGATGAACGCCTGGGAGAACAGAAGGCGCTCCTCATCTGTTGCAGGTATCCAGACGTGATCTAAGGTATGAGTGGGATCGTGCCACTTCTTGGGATCTGAACCAGGGACGCTAATGTTCTGCAGAAAAGAGGCCAGGTCGTTTTGGAACCAGCTTGCCACTTCGGGTACCAACATTTTCTGAACTGCCATCACGTCCTTATCTGAACCAGGGACGCTAATGTTCTGCAGAAAAGAGGCCAGGTCGTTTTGGAACCAGCTTGCCACTTCGGGTACCAACATTTTCTGAACTGCCATCACGTCCTTAGAAGCCGAAGGCGAGTAGTTAAAGTCGAAAACGTGGCCTGCAAACTATTCCAGCCCAGCACAATTAGCTCAGCTTCCGTCATAGAACGAAGAAACGCACGGGAATGAGATAGCCCTCTCCAGTATCACGTCCAGTAGTGAGCGCCGAAACAGGCAACCATGCGTCCAATTGTCCACTGAGAACAGCAAGGCGCGAGCCGGTAATATTGAGATTTCCATACATCGTGACTTTGGACGTATCAGGCGAAGGGGGGAGAGAATTGTTGGTGCCGGGAGGGAAGAGGTCGTTACACTGCTTCTGCCAGCTGTCCATGTTGATTAATCGACTAACTAATGTAGGGGTATCGGCTGGTGCACTCGTTTGGAAGAATCCAAACTCAGAACAGTATTGCCAACTCCAGGAACGATAGTAAGATTGGTCGACACCAGTGTATGTCGCCAAATCAGAATAATCGGTGTCAAGACAGCTTGCGATGTCTAGACCGCCACAGATGTATTCCCCAACGTAATCACCCGACCATGTTGCATACGCCTTGAAAGACGTGAGGAGGTCAGTGGTCATGGCATCCGTAACGGACCCATTAGCATATGTGGTGTTCATGTCGGAAAACGCGTTCGTGACTGGCGTGTTGGGAGAAGCGAAGATGGAGAGGAGAGCCGTATCAAGTGCCGAACTGTTGCTGGTGGAGGCGGTTGTAGTGGAGTTGCTGAAAGCCGGGTAGGTGATGTTACCGCAGAGGCTGTCGATTGTAGGACCGTACAACCCATTCGAAGGATCCCAAGTGCCGTCACTTTGCCCGTCGTCAGCTTCGCCACCTTGCAACATCAGGAAGACGCACTATTGTCCCACCGCGCCAGCTTCCTGCCAATCTGCAGGGCCTTGCAGCAATCCGGTCACAAACTACAGCATCAGTCATCAATTTCCAACAATGCGTAGAATGAGGATTGGACGCACATCAAGCGGTGTCCTGACACCTGACAATCCGAAAGTCTTATAAAGCTCTTGATTCAAACTCGAATCATTCATAGCTAGGACACGGTCGATTGCGTCGGTGAACGTCACAAGGAGGCAAGCGCAAGGCGGTGGAAGGTTCTTTCTGACCAACTATCCATCGAGACCATCCCATCCCCGTCAGTCATTGAACACGGGAAGGATGAAAAACGCACGTCGTAGTATTCCCACATGTCCGCCTTCGCACCGACGACTGAAGCGCTGGCAATGTTTCCGAAGAAGACCGTAGGGTACGTGACCTTCATAATTGCAGCTTTTGCGCCAGGATAAGATCCTCCAATCATAATCTACCGCTCTCTTCAATGGTTATCCAAGTAGGAAAAGGTATGAACATACCCAAGGTGTACCTGGAGCTCTGATATCTGTGCCCAATTCAGGGATGACGAGATTGGTAGCGAGCCAGGCGTTATCAGCAATTGATTCCTTGACGTTCAACCACTGCAGGTTGTCGACTGACAAGTCCGAAGTGGGAACGCTCGAGCCATAGTACCTACAAATACAGCATCAATCCTAATACCACAGCCAACTGAAGCAGGAAGGGACACACCGGTGCTCCAACGCGATTCCTAGTCCTCCGAGTTCGTCCATCAATGCATTCGCGACCGTTGTTCCGTAAGACACCCAGGAAGGCGAACCTTCGACCTCGCCTATTGACCATTGCGTCAGGTGCTTTCTCAACTGACTGGGGGGTATACGTACCGATGTCGAAGAGGATGACAGGTCCACCAGGTTTATAAGCCGTAGAATTGTACCAATACCTCTGTTTCCAGGTCGTATTGCCCGCCGTTCCCACATCAAAATGGCTCAGACGCTGATCGAACCACTGGTCCTCGCTAACATTATGAGCGCCAGCTGGTCCACTGACAGAAGGCGAATTGGTTATCCAACCAATTGTCGAATTATCAGGGCCCTCCACGCCGGTATTAGTCGTCGTAACATTGATATTTGGAATAGCATTTTCGTCGTCTTCTCCCTCCTTAAGATTGCTGAAGGGACGGAAAGAGACCATCTTGGACGTCTCGGAATCGTCGACTAGAGAAGATAGGCCGAATCGGGAGCCTTCTGCGCTCGCTTTGTAGTTTTCGTACGCTTTGATCATCCCTCCGGAGAGACGGGAGGTCGTGATGAGAGAGGAGGAGATGGCGTGCGAGTGCACCCAGTCCATGTTTATTGGACCGTGCCCCATGGCGCTGAGGGGCAGGAGGGACAGAAGGAGAGCGAAGGTCATGATGGAGGATCGTTGTACTACTGTTCACAACAAAAGTTAGTCTCGCTTCTTCAGCTAGCAGGAAATATCTGCGTGATAATTGTCTATACTGTATTCTGCAGCACGCACAATAGCCGCGACAGTGTTTCTCTTTTGTGCCCCTTTACAAAGGAGGCTTCAGATAAGGCAATGCATATTCCAAAGTCCTAAAACCCTTGCCCTCTCCGAATTGCCGTGAGCAGGAGGGTGAGCCACTTCTGCCAATTTCTGAGAAGAACAATATTCACGCAGTATGCCAGATTCAAACTTCATTAACAATAAATTTTTGACAGCGCTGAGCTTTCTAGCTAGGCATCCACCGAGGTTCAACACAAGCCATTCCCCAAACGAGAAATGAAGCACCCAGAGAACACAACAACACCTAGACACCACAGCTAAAAAAGACACTAAAAAGACATACAAGTGACCCAAATCTTTGAACCAGCTGCACAACTCGTGTCTCTCAATCGGACCTTGCGCAACGGTGTTCCAGCTTCTGGGAAGCTAGATTTTCTTTATTTCGGGGATCGGATGGAGAAGTGAAGGTGAGGGTGAGGGAAGAGGTGGAGGGCGGAGGGGAGGCTGAGGAGGCTGTTGGTCGTTTTACTGTTCACAGCCTGGTGGTTGGATAGCAAGTGCGGTGTACTTCGCTTGGACTTTCGACCTCGGACGAACCAGCTGGGCGTGTACGTTACGTACGCGTCGATCTCCATCAATGTCAATGTTCTTTTGTTCTTTTCATTGCCAGCTGTTGCCCACGAAGAAAAAGAGTCGGTAAATATCACTTATAGATATAGCAGGCAACAGTGTTAATATCCAGACAGAACAAAATATGTCGTCTCCTCATTGGGTTCTGTGGTTCGCCTTTGTTTTCCTCCTTCAACTCTTCCAGACGATCATTGTGGCTCCTCCTGTGGAGCGTCTTGCATAGAGTCCCAAAAGAACCCGGAAGCACCTGATGACGGAGCAAAATGGAGTGGGAACAACTAGCGGTGAAGGCTGAGCAAGTACCTGACCGCCCGCGCTTTTAAGGTGTTGTGGCACTGAGGACCTAGCAGAGCTCATCCATTCTTTCGTTCTTAGGAGTTTCTGGTTCTTCCTCACCTACAACTAAAATACTAACTCAAACGGTTTTCAGTCACCAGCTCAGAGGTCCTGGTCAAGTTAACATCCACTTTAGTTGAATAAAATCATCGATCTCATCCGAGCATGCTCGAAAATACTTTTTACAGGAATTGTCCCGGCTAATATTCTGCCTCTACTCGATATGCCTGCATGTCATAAACTCAGCTCTGTTGTCGTTGTTGTCGTGAGCCAGTTGTCCAACAAATGTCGCATTTTCAAGGACAAGAATTGGTACCGTGCATCTCCTTCATGGGAGAGGCAAAGGGACGGAAGGTAGATGCGTGACTTTCAGCATTGGGGTATGATTGGCTAGTACTGGATCACGAACCGACCATGTCTCAATAATTGAATTAGAGTAGTGATTGCCCTGCTCAGATAAAATACTTTTTCAAACCGCTATTAAGCCGACTCCGACTGTTGCTGTTCTGCTTTCGGCCTAAAACCAAGGAAAGCCAACTCCAACGACCTTTTATCGACCGACCAATGAGAAGTTCCCAAATACGAGTCTCCAACCGAAGCCGAATCCTTCCCATCGATCAAGAACCACTTTCCCCATTTGCCCTGCACCCTCATCGGCTTCCAAACCCTCCACGGTTGTTCCTTCCACACCTTGTCCGTCTTCGGAAACTGCCGGTTGTGGTAGAACTGATAGGTTGGAGAGAGCGGTTTCAGAAGCTTGACGTGGCTCACTTGGAAGATCCCGATGCGGGCGGCGGGGAAGACGAGAGGGTAGAATTTTAGGAGCGCTGTTGGAGGCGGTGGCGGTGGGAGGGCATCGTTGGGTCCGATGTGGACGCCGCGGCGTGGAGGGACGTAGCCTAAGGGATAATGGATACCTATGCGTTTGATGATCCTGCGACAACAGGTTATGTGAGTTTCATGCTGTTCGGCGGTGATGTGAAAGAGAATGAAGGGAAGTGAAGACTAACCGACGAGGAAATTGGGAGAGATATCCGAACGCGAAACAGGTCACTCCTCCAACTCCAAGTGCCAAAGCGAGCCTCTTCGCCTTCGAGGCCAGACGAAATTCTCCCGGTCGGTCTCTACAATACCATTCCACATTCATCAGCATCCTCTCACCGCAACGAGTTTTGAAACACAAACGGATTCGGTTCATTGTAGTACTGAAAAACAGAAGTTGCGAGGTAGACCCTATTTCAATATTTTCTGCGTGAGCATAGAACCGTCAAAGGAAAAGAAAAAGGGAAATGCTGCACGCACCCGGTGAGAGGAATGCCCATGATCCAGAAATATATCAATCCAAGGTATACGAGGTCGGTGTTTCGCTCATAGAGGACCGTCTCAGGTTGATACCCGAGCTTGGACCAATCCCTCTTGCCAACTCCTCCATACTGCTCAACGGAGCCTGGCAGCGTGTCTGAAGGTACTTCCTTTGCATCCCTTGCACGCCGCGAGAAATGGAAATGGCGGGAACGCAGGGATTGCCTCAATGAGAGCCTTAAGAATGGGAGTTGACGAAGACGAGAGAGGACTGGCATGCTGGCCGTGAGTCCTTCAAAAAAAAAAGACCGTAACGTTGTCCAATGCAGGAATTAGAAGGAAACTGGTGTGAGTCATCATAATCCGCCCGTCGCTTCCGTCACGTTGTCAAACGACGACTCGATTCTTTCGTCGCCGTCATCGCCCTTCACACGCTTCGATAACGCGGAAAGAGGTCTCAGCACAAGCAGCATGTCGGGGCCAGGCACGCCACTGCTTCCTCTCTGTTGCATCACGCAGCAGCGTCGAATCCGAACATCCTGCCAATCTCAATTCCACCGCAAACGCCGATCCAAAACACTGCACCTGTTCAAAATTCAAATGCTTCTGGAAGCAAGGGAGGAGCAGGAGGTGGAGGAGCAGGGGGGAACAAGAGGAACAGGAGACTTAGACCTTGTGATTCTTGTAGGAGGAAGAAAATCAGGTTCGTTTCTTCTTTCACTAACACTAAAGAGGTTAGAGGAGCCTCCCATTGCGCCATTATGGAAAGAGCGTTGTTTGATCCAGGGTTAGAAGGCTTCAAAAGGGCATGATTGTTCGAAGCGCAGGAAGCGATTGGCAGGGCGCTAATCGTGAGTCTCGCTGCATGGCATGTTTTGCAGTGATGCTACTTCGCAAGCGAATGTTCCCCTTTGTTAGAAATCCTCAACAGACTTGCTGTGTTGTGACCTCATAAGCTGTCGCCCGATACCTTGTGACACTTACACTTCTTTGTTTTTGTGTTACATCCTCCAAGCGTTCAGGGTCAGTTTAAGGTCAAATTTCCGACCAACTCGTGTTAGGCGTACCTTTCTCGCGTGCGCAACATGTTCTACGCAGTTGCAATGTCCGACCATGATGTTGAATGTGGTCTTGATACCCGGTTGGTGGATGAATCACCAAGGACTCAATTCATATTCTGAGGATCGTTTTCTGTGTTTTCGTCCATTGTTTCAAGAACCCAGCAGAACGAAGTAGATTCTCAAAAACAAGGCTGTGGTGCGTCCGCGTCAGAGGAGGCATAATCGGCTTCTTCCATTGCTCTTCCTCCTGCTCAACAGGATGATGGAAGAATCAGTCGGGTGAGAGATGAGTATCCGAGAGTTGGAGGACGCTGCCAATTGATTGCCTCAAGTCGTCCAGACATAGTTGTTGTACCTCACCTCTCGCCTCAACTGCATGGGTGTGACCATGGCATTTTGGGCAGAAAGATGAAGGAAGGTACAGGAGAGAGGCTGGATTTGAATCTCAGGGCGTTCATTTTATCGATGTATTGTCGTCTGGTCTGTGTGTAATTTGGAGTTCTTGTCGCATGCTCCTGCTTTCAGGGCACACCTGCAGTTTCGTTGACGTCGGACAGATGGGAGGGCAGATATCCCGCTCAACAGACCAGTAGTACCGTCTTATCTGCCGTCCAAACACATAGATTTTGGCTTAACTCCCCAGTTCTCTCCCTTGTCCCTTCTGGATAATTAGTTATGAGGACCATTACTTTTTTACCTGTTTCTTCCTTCGTTTCATTGCTACTAGATAATTTCATTTACAGACTTCCTGTTTGCGGGATTGGGTAGCTTCAGTGAAGTGAGTAGGTAGAGATACTCAGCCAAGGCCATTTGAAAAGAGTCCTGGAATGACGATCGTATTGCATTTCTTTGAGAGGGCTTACCAACGCCGCTATCTTCTACCTGCTGGCTTCGGAGACGAAAATAAAACTAATTCAATGCAACTGCAGGTGCGATGCGGTTCCAGACGTAGATCCACCCGTCTGTGTTCAATGCGAGCGGTTTAGTCTCGAATGCACTTGGGTAAGTTGCAGTAACTTGGGTAAGTTATGACAAACAAAGCTCAAGAACAAACGGTTAAAGTGCTGTTGACCTCCATGTAAACAGTGTTCGGAACCTTACCCCAGCCCACCACCTTTGTGCGTCCAACGAAGTCAAGTCAGTCAGAAGTCACTCAAAGGAAATGTATAAAAGCCACCTTTCCGCCTCAAATTCCAACACACAAATTACCAGTTTCCGCAAATTTTCTTACCCTACCTTTCTTCCCAAAACGGTCAATCTTACTACGTATGTGCAAGCACCGTCCTTCAATGGTCGCCCCTAACGTGTCCCTTTCCGTGAGCAATAGCTCTGATGGAGAGTCCTACACCGTCGAGAAGGACGTGGCGTGCCGTTCTGTCTTGATCAAAAACATGCTTGAAGGTGAGCAGTCTCAGTCTCTTTGTTATCATCACGAACAGTTTGGGGTCCGGCTGTGCCTTCTCAGGCCAGCGTTGATTCAAACATCGTTCTGCGCCATGTTCAAGTGATCATCGCACTTGTGAAATTGTGCAGTATCTATTGTGATCCCAAATTCACAGACGGAGGAAACTGACGTGCATCCGATCGATGACAGATATCGGAGAGAGTGACAACCCCATTCCCCTCCCCAACGTGTCTTCCAATGTTCTGAAGAAGGTGTGCACTGGTCTTTTGATTATCGGCGGAACGGTTGGGTGATAGAACATTCTTAGGTTCTTGAGTGGTGCGAACATCACAAGAAAGATCCCGAGCCCATTTCTGAGGATATCGATGACACGAGGCGGAAAACAACTGAGATTTCTGATTGGGATCAGAAGTACATTCAGGTCGATCAAGAGATGTTGTTTGAAATCATCCTCGCTGCCAACTATCTCGACATCGAGCCTCTTCTGTACCTTCGTTCCCGTCATAGCTATTAGGAGTTAGGTCTGGTTCTTACTCTGGTGTGAAGGGATGTGGGATACAAGGTCGTTGCCAACATGATCAAAGGCAAACAACCCGAAGAGATCAGGAAGCTCTTCAACATTGGTACGTTGGAAGTTTATTCCCGTGGTGATTAATCAGCTAACCATACTTGTTTGTTTCCGTAGTGAACGACCTCACCCCTGAGGAGGAGGCTCAAATCAAGAAGGAGAATGAATGGGCTGAGGACCGTTAAATCCTTCATCCCATTTCGCCTGTCGGGAGTTCTTTAGACTCAACAGAATGAAAGCCTACCTTTTCAGTCAGCAGCTTCTTATTCACGATCTTTCTTCCAAGTGTATCTGTTTGTATGAAGTGTATCGAATGAATACGGTTAGCCTCATCTCCAAGAAATGCACTAAGGCGAAGACAGATTATTTTATTCAGTACTTTTCGTTAGAGGTAAATATGTTCAAGTGCATTAGCAATATGGACTTCCCAGTGGCACAATTTAGAGTACACAAGGCGAATGAAATCTACCACTTCTCCCTCTCAAACTGCACCAACATATCGCAGACCGTTTCTTCCATACTCCGATACTTCATAGCAAGGATTCTCTTCTCCTTCGTCATATCATGCACCAATCGATGCCTCTTCTCACCCTTCTCACCCTTCACAAGTAGGTTTGAAGGATTCGGATTCGGACGTAAGGAGTTAGCGGCGCACACTAAACGCACGAATCCAAGATCATTCATGCATCCACCGTGAAGAGGAAGTGTGCGAACCGAAATCCTGCCAAACAAACTCTCCCGCGTTGACGACGATCCTCTCTCCTCCCGCTTCTGGTACCTCCAAAGCTTTCACACAACCAGCAGCGACGTCTCTCGCGTCGATCCACCCATGTCCCGGTTCAGTGAGTAGGGACAAGCCGAAATAGGTCCCTTCTCGAAGGCAAGTGCGTAGGCATTGATTGGTGAAGTTGGGCCTATCGTCAGTAGTGTGAATTACGGGCTGTCATAAAAGAAGTGGTTCAGAAGAGGAAGAGAAGGAGAAGAAGGGGTGACGTACGCCAAATACCCATGGTGGGCATATGGTTACAAGATCCCATGAAGGACGGTGCTCTTTGACAAATTCCCACGCACCTGTTTTGCCAAAGAAACATCAGCTTCTAATATAAAGCAAGTGAAAGGAAAGGCAGGACGCACGCTTCTCGGCGATTGTCTTGGATGCAGAGTACTTGTCTATCCCTTCTGCGTCTTTCCCTAGCCTTTCGCACCTCGCGATTGCGCCGTCGTTCCATACTTCTTCGTTCACAATACATGGTTCCGTTGCAGCCGCATTGATAGCGGTACAGGAGGAAATGTGGACGATGCGCTTGATTCAGGATCCTCGATTCATGGCACTTTGGAGGATCGAGAGTGTACCGTTCACTGTAGGGATAATGATATCTGTGGCGTCGTTCAAAGTCCAGAAGAGGAGGAAGAAACAGAGAGCAACAAGAGACACGGACCTTCAGGATGTTCAGCCGTCATCCCCATCTGAGCAGCAGCATGGTCAATTCCCTCCCAGCCCTCTACTGCCTGGTCGTATGCAACATCCACCTTCATCTCAGGAACAATTGCAATTTCTAGTTTCCCTTGCTCTTTGAAACAGGAGTAGATCTCAAGCAGTCGTTGGGCTTTGGACACTTCCCGAACTGCACAGACCACAATATGACCTTTCTGCAGGAGGCCAACAATGTACGACGCAATGAAACCATTTGCACCCGTAACAAGTATGCGTGATGTCGAAGTGGTCATGTTTGAGCGGCTACGATCAAATTGGGTGGTGGAAGTGGATAGAAAGGAAGGATCTTTGATGTCTCTTCGGGAGACTCTTGAGATAGGACTAGCATCTGCCGCTAATGTGGAACAGAAGGACAGACGCACAGCGTCTACAAAACGAGCGAGGACAGTGGAAAGATACCGTGTTAGTGAGGTGAGGTAAGAAGCATAAGCTGTGACGAAAGAGAAGGTATTGCCGCTCGACGCGCTCTAACATTGAAATATTTCCGACGGGCTATCACCTCAGGTTGATACCCGAGCTTGGACCAATCTCTCTTGCCAACTCCTCCATACTGCTCAACGGAGCCTGGCAGGGTGTCGGAAGGCACTTCCTTCGCATCCCTTGCACGCCGCGAGAAATGGAAACGGCGGGCACGCAGGGATTGCTTCAATGAGAACTTTAAGGATGGGAGCTGGCGAAGACGAGAGAGGACTGGCATGCTGGCCTTTAGTCCTTCAAAAAATGAGGGTAATGCGGGAATTCGAAGGAAACTGGTGTGAGTCATCATAATCCGCCCGTCGCTTCCGTCACATTGTCAAACGACGACTCGATTCTTTCGTCGCCGTCATCGCCCTTCACACGCTTCGATAACGCGGAAAGAGGTCTCAGCACAGGCACCATGTCGGGACCAGGCACGCCACTGCTTTCCTCTTTGTTGCATCACGCAGCAGCGTCGAATCCGAACATCCTGCCAATCTCAATTCCACCGCAAACGCCGATCCAAAACACTGCACCTATTCAAAATTCAAATGCTTCTGGAAGCAAGGGAGGAGCAGGAGCAGGAGGCGGTGGCGGCAGTGGAGGTGGGGGAGCAGGGGGGAAGAAGAGAAAGGCGAGTGGGGATGCGGATGATGACGGAGGGAAGAAGAGGATCAAGACACCTAGAGCTTGTGATAGTTGTAGGAGGAAGAAAATCAGGTTCGTTTCTTCTTCCACTAACACTAAAGAGGTGAGAGGAGCCTCCCATTGCGCCATTATGGAAAGAGCGTTGTTTGATACAGGGTTGGAGAGCTTCAAAAGAGCATGATTGTTCGAAGCGAAGGGAGCGATCGACAGGACGCTGATCGTCTGTCTCGCTGCATGACATGTTTTGCAGGCATCCCTTCTGTTGTTTTGTGATCCTACTTCGCAAGCGGATGTTTCTCGTCTTTGTTAGACGTCGTCGACGGACTTGCCGTGTGGTGACCTCATAAGCTGTCGCCGGATACCTTGTGACACTTGCACTTCTCTATTTTTTTTGCATTACATCCTCCAAGCCTTCAGGGTTAGGTTAAGGTCAGAGTTTCGACCAACTGGTGTTGGGCGTAAATGTCTCAAGTGTGCAACATGTTCAACGCAGTTGCAATGTCCAACCATAACGTTGAATGTTGTCAAGTCGAGAGGGTCAGTTGGTGGATCAATTACTGAGGACTCAGTCCATATTCTTACGATCGTTTTCTGTGTTTTTGACCATTGTTTCAAGAACCCAGCAGAAGGAAGTGCATTCTCGAAAATCAAAGCTGTGCTGCGCCCGCATCACAGGAGGCACAATCGGCTTCTTCCATTGCATTTTCTCCTGCTCAACAAGATGATCGAAGAATCAGTCGGGTGAGAGATGAGCATTCGAGAGTTGGAGGACGCTGCCAATTGATTGCCTCAAATTGTTGTACCTCCCGTCTCGCCTCACCTACATGAATGTGGCATGGCCATTTGGAAAAGATGAAAGAAGGTACAGGAAAGAAGGGGGGGTTGAATCTCAAGGCCTTCATTTATCGATGTATTGTCAGCTGTGTGTGTAATTTGGGGTTCGTTGTCACATGCTCCTGCTTTCAGGGCACATCTGCAGTGTCGTCGACGTCGGACAGTGGGAGGGTATATACCCGCGCAACAGACCAGTAGTGCCTTCTTATCTTCCGCCCAAACACATAGATTTTTGACTTAACTCCCCAATTATCTCCCTCGTCTTGTCTGGATAATTAGTTATGAGAGACCATTGTTTTTTGCCTGTTTGTTCCTTCGTTTCACAGCTCCTAGATAATTTCATTTGAAGACTTCCCATTTCGGGATTGGGTAGCTTTGTGAAGCGAGTACGGAGCGATGCTCAGCCAAGGCGATTTGAAAAGAGTGTTGGAATCAATATAACAATTGCGCTGCATTTCTTTGAGGGGGCTTTCCAATACCCCGATCCTCTACCTGCTGACTTCAGAAACGAAATTAACACTAATTTGTTGCAACGGCAGGTGCGATGTAGTTCCAGACGTAGACCCACCCGTCTGCGTTCATTGCAAGACGCATAGTCTCGAATGCACCTGGGTAAGTTGCAACCGCAAAAATAGACTTTAGCTGACAGACACTGCAGTTTTTGCCAATCACTGAAACACGATTCAAGCGGAAGAATAAAGAAGCTGGAGAGAGCGGTTCACCAGCTCCCGTCGCTGCCTCTGCCTCCTCTCCATCCCTTACCTCTGCCCGTCCCCCACAAATGAGCATCGGCCCTTCTCGCCCACCATCGTCATCTGTGACCACGTCTGGCATTGGAAGCGGTGCCGCCTCGCACGACCCTCGAATCCTTGGCCCGACCTCTATAACCCACATCATGCATTCTATGGCGACATTTCCTGTTGAGCACATGGGAGCATACGATTGGAAACATGGTTTCACCTGGGAAGTGAAGGAGGACGGGGATGGGTTCATCAAAGTTTCGGATACTATTGGAATCGACGAGACCGCGGCTAATGGTGCCGACTGGGAAGGAGAAGGGAAAGGTTTAAGGGGTTCAACCATCGCGCCAGATGTTGCTAGTCATTTGGTCAATTTTTTCTTTCAACATCATTCTCAACATTTCCCCATCGGTAAGTCCTTTCTTTACATTTACTCAATGCTGAGCCGGACAAATCCACACAGTCTCAAAAAAGGAGTTTCTTTCTTCCTATCAGCCCGATCCATCTTCTTCCACGCCAGCCCCAAAACCCCATCCTATGCTCCTCCAGTGTATCTGTGGCATTTCGGCGCAAGCTTCCACCGTACCAGCACACATTTTTGATACCATCAAAAACAATATCCATCAGATGTTCAGAGAGGAAGATGTGTTGGACTGGGGGAACCTGGCTACTGTACAATCGCTGTTAATCTACAGCTTTAGTTTGGAGTTCAGTCGAGGACGAGCTTCAGGCAACAAAAATTGGAATGTTCTTGGTCTGGTAGATGGTCCTCCAATTTCACCAGGAAGTTGAAGCTGAACGCGTGAGCAGGCGATCAGAATGGCTCAAAGTTTAGGACTTCATCGAGAAACAGCCACTGAAAAAGAGCGACAGACGATGGCGGACCACATTGAAGTAAGAAGGAGAGTGTGGGGAGGCTGTTTGGTTGCAGATCGATGGATTTCTGCCTGTGTACGACTTTCGCGCCTTCCGCCCTCGCTAGTCTAACAAGAGCTTACAGTTCGGACTTCCAATGGTGATAGACCTGGCTGATTGTGATCGGCTCTTCCCCTCAGTCCACGACATTGTTCCTGGGCAAGAACCCCATCAAGTCGACCGTGGCAGTCGACCTTATCTTTTCAATACTGTCATGATACAACTTAGCATCATCCTGGGCAAGATTCAGCGATCGTTGTATAGTCCAACTGGGATTCTCAATCTTAAAGATGGAGAGGCTGAGCAGTTGCAAGCTGAATTAGAAGCGTATGCCATTTGTCTTGACAACAAAAATATAGTGTTAAGGAAGGGGCAGTTGGGATCGCAATATCCCCCCAGAACTGCAGTTTAACGGACCAGAAAATTCAAATCCGCAAGCAGGTTGGTGCAGTAGTTTACATTGTGAAACTTTTTGACGACCATGTAGGCTTCCTCCATCTCATGTCTGTCACCCCAATGTTTCTTCTCCTTCGACCCTTTTGGAAGTTGTCCTACATCTGCCCCGATAACGTCAAATTTCATCCCGGCATCAAGGACTGGAATGATCTTCGTCTGAAAGCTCAGCAAGCAATAGACTGGACGAATCGGAACGAGACTTACCTTCAGGGATGGTTCATCCCGCTGTATTGCCTCTTCATCTGTTCCCTAATCCAGGTGACATTTTCGCAGCACATTTATCAACTGTGAGCAGAATGCTAACACAATTACAGTACCATGCCTACGTTCGACGACGCGAACCAGACATTTTGGATTCTTTGAGGACCAGCCGTGATCTTCTCAAACGCATCAGCTCGCAACAAGACTGTCCAACACGAATGAAGGTGTCGGAAATAGTTGCACTGCTTTTTAACACTGCTCATTCGATCACGTCATGGGCTCCCGAGCCATCCCCGGATTCACCACTCCCCACTGGGATAAAGCGAGAACCGTTAGTAGGATTGAATCCCACGAAAAGGGAGCAGGAGGCGAGAGCAAGATTGGAACTTGAGGTCCAAGAAATCGGGAGATGCAAAGCCTAACGGTTCAACGGGCACGCCTGATAGCGCTGGAACGAGTGGTAGCCCATACATGAACAATAGCGCGATGAGGACAACGAGCGAAACTCACGTGGGAGATGTCCAAAGCCCATTCCAAGCTACATTTCCGGCGATGCCGCCTCCGCCATTGCAAGCTTCCTCGCAATTTGAAGCCTTGTTACAGAGCGCCACGAACACTCCCCCAGACCCTTCCACTTCTCAAGTTCAGCAACCCCTCGCGCCAATCGGTCAAAACTTTGATCAATTGTCGGCGATCGACCCTTCCTTACTAGACGTATTTGGATTCTCGACACCCAATGTTAACCCAATCATCAACGCTGGCCCAATAGACGGTTTGGCAAATGTTACACCGTCCAACTTTTTCGGCGGCTTCAGCAGCGCGCAGCTGTCTGCCTTCCATCCAGAATCTCTACCGAACGCTATCTTCGATTTTGGTGCGCTTTCCCTTTACTCATACCCCTTCCATTATTTATGCAGTGAACATGGTGGGCAATAGATTCGTGGGATAGTTTATTTGAACAACAGCCTATTCTTACAGGACAACAGCAGCCAGGCAGGAACGGACATAGTGTCTGAGAACCGTTTTTGCCAGTAGTCCGCTCGCTTTTCCTTAAACTGTCGGTGCTTCAAATATGTTGTAGAAAATGATCAATTCATTGTCACAAACCACGGAGCGAATATATCAGCAGAGCAATCAAATTGTTGCCCGTGAGGTTTGACCGAGCCTGCTGAGGGTTAAGGCCTCGTTGAGGGTCAAAGCTATAACCAAGTGTGTGTTCAAAGAACAGAGCAAATCGATAAAGTCGAAGCTCCAAGATCTCGATTCGCGCGAATACGACAGGACGCATGGTGGGAAACAGGACGGGCCACCTTCAGCAGCGAGCAACGAGCAGCGAACCTAGTCAGAGCAGTGGTGACAAAGACCGGAAGCAAGTTCTCGGCTCAGAATATCGGGAACCTGAGAACATCATCTCGAGAACACCGCAGCCTCTCCTTCCTCTTTCGTTACTCCGACTCGCACACCGTTGCTCTTGGAATGGGCTGCTCTCGATCCGTTGGCACGAAATTGTCACTCGTAAATGTGCATTTCTTGACATATATAAACGGTGTTACCCTCCAGCTCATCCTTTCCCAATCAAAATCGGTTTAAAATCTCCAGAGTTGCCAAATCCTAGTCACCGCCATGTCCGTCATCACGCCTCTCGCCGAATCCTGTCGTAACATCTCCTACGACTCCGAAAATTACGAACTCGTCGCCGAATGCAGGCGCAAAGACGGGTCGTGGCGTTGGTCTCGACTGTACCTCAACTACTGTGCGCCATTCCCTTCGAAGCATGCTTCATACTAAACAAACTCTTTGAAGGCGTCGATGTGACAAGGGAGGGGAGTCTGAGAGCTTCGGTTGCCTGTCCTAACGAATACCTTATGCTCGAACCGCGCGATAACGAGGAACCTCACATTCGCAACGTTCGACTTCAGTCGCGTAATGAAGGGGGGAAGACGCTGCATTTCTTGAAGGCGGAATGCGTTGAAATCAAGCGAGGATGGTTCTCTGAAACGCGGGAGTGGAAGCCGGAGCAGGAGCTGTGTTTGGATACGTGGACGAGCAATGTTGATGGGTATTTGGTGTTCTATCATCCCAAAGACGAGTACGTGTGATTCTGTTGTCCCGTCTCCTGCTGACGACGATGATGTGCAAGAGCATTCCACTTCCCAGAGTGGGCCAGCATCGCTATCGATATAGCGGATAAGTTCGCCAACGCTCCTGACGACATCAATGAGGCATACGACCAAGCCCAAGAAGATTTTCTCAGCTCTATTGGAGGAGCCCGCCTTGAATTTCAAGAAAAGAAGTGGTTCGAGGGAACAGTTCCGACAAAAGATGATAGGTTTCTTCGCAGAGGCACCTGATCCTGACACCCTCCGCTACTTCAAATGTACTATGTAAAGTTGATTTGCAGCAGGAGTAAAGGGAATGTCCATGTTGTTGTTTTCACTCTGAAAAGCGCTCCACAAGATCACGGTAGTCAATCGACACTAGTTCATCACCGGTTTAAGTTGTCAGGAAATACTGCCGCTGTACCTGAGACTCTTCTCGAGAGAAGCACATACGGTTTCCTACACAGACAGTTGTTCCAGGTAGAAGTTTTGACGCATCACGTAGGGTTCTTTGAGTATTGCAGACACAGTCGTTAGATCAGAAACAGCGCTGAATCTATAATTTCCACAGAATTTACCAGCAAAGGGGTCGAAAGAATGGATAGAACTGAAGAAATATTCCCTCATGCAGCACTTTACGGAGCCCTCTTGTATAACGAGCTCAGAGGATCTGAACTGTTCAGACCCGTGACTGGCGCAACTGAACCTGAGCGAGCTATGCACCATTACTCACAATACCGAGAAAACAACCCCGCATCACACGTTCGCCATTTTCACTATGCTACTTTTCTCACACTCTCTAGCTGTCATTCTGGGGCAACACGAGGTTCAACGCCTCCATGTTTTTCAGTTTTCGTCGGTCGCGCGTGGTAGCAGGATGTCTGATGTGACTCAAACATCAACTTGTAGTTGTCAGGCAATCGTAAATGTGCCTTGGATCCTCTGAGTGTCATAGTAGAGCGAAAAGGGTGGTTCGTTTTAACATGTCTGCTAGTGAAGTTTTGATGTCACCGTCACCAGAATGTTAGCGTTACATTTTGTTGCAAGGCTGCATTGACTCCTGCACGTTGTATCAATTCAGCTTCATCCTCTGTCAGTGTCGACTGCAGCTACGTCCGAAGTTCCCCTCGGCTAGACCGGTTCATTTCTTGAAACTGGATGCTGTAGAGCATGGACTTGAGCTGGACCTGAGCAGGAGAAATGCTCGACGAGTTGAGAACGTCGGAGCGATTGTGGTGGATCTATGACGTCGTTGACTGAAAAATGAATACCAGGATGACCAGGGGATGACTGTGCTGGATGGACTGTGACAAGTCTAGCCCTAAAGCTTACGATACACGATATATATTGCAAGGGCCGCAACAACGACTCTAATCTTGAAGCCTTGCGTCGCCTTGATCGCCTTGATCAGAATGTCCAACCTAAAGTTAAAGATATCCTCCCCCGCACCATTCAGGGTCTCCATTCCCCAATCCGAACTTGACTTGCTCGAGACCCACATTTCCCTTTCTTCTTCGCACTTACCAGCCTACACGTCCTCCCTCCTTTCCTCGCTTCCTACTAGTGGTCCGGCATCATTTGAATATGGCATCCCACCTTCACTTCTTCACACGCTCGTGGAGACACTGAAGACCGATTATGATTGGAGAAAAGAGGAAATGAAAATAAATGCCATGGGACAACATTTCACTATTGATGTGGAGGAGATAGAGGATGAAGGGAGTATGAGGATGCATTTCGTGTGGCTCAAAGCCTCGCAAACAGATGCCGAGACTGTGATGGTCATTCATGGATGGCCAGTTCGTCCATTACAGCTATCTCCTTGCCCATTTTGACAAATCAAACAGGGTTCTTTCTTCGAACACGAAGAATTCGCCAAAAAGCTGAATCAGAAAGGCTACAATGTCCTTGTTCCCTCTCTCCCCGGTCTGTATCCACATTCACTTTCTCAAATTCTCACACCTTTGTTCACACACAGGGTACACCTTCTCTGATGGACCGAAGGCGAATCCATTCTCGTTCTCGTTTACGAAAGCGGCGACGCTTGTTGATGCCACCGCGATGAGTATGGGAGTGCACAAATATTATATTCAGGCCGGTGTGTTCCTCGAACTTTCCCAGCGTGGGTTGAATGATTCAGTGGGATAAACAGGAGATTGGGGGGCGACTGTGGCCAAACGCCTTGCTACTTTGTTCCCAGATAGAGTGCAAGCACTTCGTAGGCCTTCATTTTGTGTATGAACCCAGGTGAGACTAAAGCGGTTAATGGGAATCTGTGAACCAAGATCAAAATTACTCCTGGCCTGGTGATGCAGGCTATTCAGAGCCCGGAAAGATGCCTCCTGACGACGATTTGCTGTCGTTTTCAGCTGAAGAGAGGAGGCAAGTAATCTGTTTCATCTTCGAAATTCAGTGCTCATGAGGTAAAAGAGGGATTGAGCGCTGCGTGGAGTTTACGACTCGGGGTGCAGGATATGCCATGATGGCAGGAACTGTCCCTTACGTTCGTCTTCTCCTTTCCTACAAACTAATTGTGTTGAACATGCTTTAGACCATCGGTGCCGCCTTATCTTTCTCTCCTCTTTCCCTCGTCGCATATTTGGCCGAAAAGTACTACCGCTGGATGTCTCCCGCGTCGCATTCCACCGTTTCAACACAGAAGATCATTACACTCGCTCTATTATACCACTTCACTCAAACCCACGTATCATGCTTCTGGTTCTACTACATCCAAAATCATTCTCCTCCTCTTGATTGGCAAGTGGCCCACTTCACGCCTATCACACAGCCTGTTGCGTTCATGACCGGAAAGCATGAGATCTGCTGGCCGCCAAAACGTTGGCTAGTCCATGCACCAAATGGAAGTGGAGGAGGATTCAAGGACCTTAGAGATTACAGAGTGCTCGAAAGGGGTGGCCACTTCTTGGCCCTGGAGGAACCTGCTTTGTTGGCGGGACTAGTAGCCGATTTTTTTGAGACAGTGAAGAAGTAGACGGCAAGAAGATAGACGAGTGGGCCAATGTGCCAAATGTATTAGTCGATAACTGGCTGTAGATTGAATACCTCAAAGAAATTCATTCTTGAAGCTTGGATTCTCAAGCACATGTGGTTCTTAGGGCGGAACCTTTCAGTAGATATCGGGTAGTTTCCTTCTTGTCAAGGGGGAGGTTCCAGTTCTTTGTGGAATTTGATGGTCATCACGTCAAGTCCGAGTTTACAACCCCGTAATTCCATTCTTGCCATCCTCTTATGCCCCCTCTTAGTGACCAGATGCTCTGCAGAATTCTAGTTCTAGAGGAGACACTGAAAAAAGAATATACTCTTTGAGTCATGGTTGTTTTGGTTGTTTTGTGAACCTGAACCTATTTAATGCGAAACAAACGACGAACAGCTTCAGCAGGCAGAGTCCGGGACATGGGAGCACTTCAGTCGTCACCGCAAGACCTTCTCAACATAGTTCCAGACGTGGAAAACCTCCGAGCTGCGGTAGCTGATGGCAAAGGAGACGATGAACCAGAGGTGGGTGGAAAGAGGAGGAAACGGAAGGTTTCAAATAATGAAATTCGCCAAAAGAAGAAACGGAGTGCGTGTATTTCAATTCTCGATCGCCTTGCCCCATGATGATGAAATCGCTATCAAAAGTGTGAGCAATGAACTGGAGGAAATAAACTTCCAACAAGGCTGTGTCATCTTAAAAAGGCGAACAAATAAAGACTTTCTGGCTTCCATTACTCAAATATGTTGCAGGGCTTGCTGCCATTTCTGAAGAAGTCCCTTCGACTGCCGCTCCGTCCACTCCACCGGCAGCGAAGCCGCCGCTGAAAATCCGTCTCAATCTCAAGCCTAAAAGACCTACTGAGGACGAAAGAATATTCAAATTACAGCACAGATCCTGCACAGATCCCATGTACTCGTCATACCCAATGTGTCTCCCTTGCGGTGAACGGAACCGTCATGTGGCTCAGTCAGATGAATTGGACGATGAATCCTGTTACTTCGAGAACGTGAGAAGCTTTGCTCACAAGGGAGGCAAAATCGAGAGTGAGTGTTTGCCACTGCTTTTAAGAAGTTAAGGTGAACGAATGTGGACAGGTGGTCCTTATTGGCAGACAGTTACTGAAGACACGATTGCTCCTGAATACGAGTCGTTAGACCACTTTTCTAACTCTCTTTCCAACGCAACCATTCAAGAAGTGAAGACTGCTTGCGCAAAGGCTCTCCAATCTTTCCTCAGCAGCGATCTGGAGGCGGTGTCGGAGATGTACAAATTTGCCACAGCGAACAAAATTGCCGTTATCGAGAAACCACAGCCCTTGATAGAGAGAGTGACCTGCGACGGATGTGCAACAACCATCGTGACGGGTTATTGGGTTTGTAAGCTGTGTGGAAGAAGTTTTTGTCTAGATTGCAAGCAACGGTTGCTTCAAGAGCATGGGATGATTGAGAAAGGGAAGAGGAAGAAGCCGGCCAAGTCTAGGGGGAAAACAGTAGGGGAACGAACCGAACTCGTGGTTGATTCTACTTTCTGCCGATTGCAGGAGTGCCTTGACAAACAGACGCATGACGAATCCACGCTCCTCCCTTTCACTTCCATCACGATGAAGGATATACACCAGCTACTCGAAGAAGTTACTAACTACCTCTCTTCTGTTAATTTTCTCGACGCTGGTTTTTCAGCCCTTCATCTTCCCCCATCGATTGAACGCGTGGATCCTCACCCTGGAGAAGTTGAACCGTATTACTTGATGCGCATGGAAACCTTTTCCATGCAGCATTTTCGTCAGATCTGGGAGATGCGGCCCGCGCCCCCAGTCGTGGTACAGGGGATCGAGTTCGGGGAGAATTGGTCGATGAGGGAGTTGAGTGATTTGTATGGCGATCAAGATGTCGATGTGATGGAGACTCAATCGGGGGAAGAGTGGGAAGGACACCTTCGGGATGTCCTGGAGGAGATGCGTAAACCTGAGAGGGTAAAAAACATGATCCTACGCGTCAAAGTAGGTCTTCCATCTTTACTTAACATTTTTGAGGCGACATTGTTTTGAAAGAGCTATGGTTTGTGTAGGACTGGCCGAAGGAACGCTTTTCAGAAGCTGAAGGCCTTGAAGAGATGTACCGAGAGTTGACTGAGGTTCTTCCTGCTCCAGAGTAAGCGATCTGTGTGACCATTGGCGAGGTTGACACTCGACAGATACACGCTTGAATATGGGACACTAAATATTCTCAGCTACTTGCCGAAAAACTATTTGACTCCAGACATTGGAGCCAGGTGCATTCTCAATGGTTTTGCTGATATCTAGCTCTGATGCTGTTGAAGGTTCGATTTTGCGTTAGGATCCTCACTTCAAGAAGGGACGAATGGAACAAGCAAGTTGCGAGTCGATGCCGCAGATGAAGGTGATCATGCGAACCCTCACATTGCCAGACTCACTAAGCATTGCTCTAGTGAACATCATGGTTTATTCTTTGCCCGTTAGTGGAACTCGAGGCACGACAGTGTGGGACATCTTTCCTATTGAGGAGACACCAAAGGTGAGTATTACTTAGCAGTTTGTTGGCTTGGAAATTTAGTGTTCAATTAGCTCCGAGCATACCTGCGTACCATCCAAGCTGAAGAAAATTTTTGCTCCATTTCGCACGCGGAATCAAATTTGGACGACCCCATTCTTTCTGTACAGTTCTATCTGGACTCAACAAAGCTGAAAATTTTGGACGAAAAGTACGACATCAAGAGGTATAGGATCTACCAGCAACCGGGAGATGCCATCTTCATACCTGCAGGTTGCCCGAAGCAGGTACGTTCCACTTGTCGAGGCTATCTGCTTGGCGTGGGATGACATCTGGCTGGAAAAGTCGTGCAATCTTTCGAACGCAGCCAACATATTCACAAACTTCATTCCGCCTTGTACCGTGTCCACTGTTCTTGACATCACCAGACAAATGCGACAACAGGTAAGCATTTGTTATATGGTTCAAAAGGATCCTTTGTGACAAAGAGAATCTAGACCCGCGACGGGACGACACTTGATGACGCTGTTGGGGGGAAGAGCGTGTGCCATTGGGTTTATAAAGCGTGTCAGCATTACGAGAAACTGAGAACTGAGCAGAACATGTAGGGGTCTGGACGTCGGATTATCTTGAACATGAATGGCGCAGCTGATTTAACCGACGAAGACTCAAGCATGGAACCCTCAATGGAAATGGCTCCCCGTTTCCATGCTAGCAACAGTTGTGCATCACATTGCGCCGAGCACTCAGCAGAATCTCGAACAACTTCCTCCCAACATGAGATATTCCGTGACTAGACTTGTCGGGATCGTTGGGACGCAGGGTGATAGCTGGCGAAGCTGGAATGCACTCGAGCCAGGTCAAGTGAATATTTAAATGCCGAAGTTTGGACTTCAGTGCTTTCAACGGTACAACCAAGAAGATATCAGACCGCCATCTGGATTTTGACGGTTGCTGGCTACTCTGCAGGAAAACAATATCACCATGAGCCTTCGCGCGCCATTTCGTAGTTCTCGCTTCCGCAGTGGAGCCAGATTACAGCTTCAGGTGTCAGCACATTCAGAACTTGCCAGGGACTTTTACATGGACGATACATGGACGAGACTGATAATGTGCAAATTAGCACTGGATTCTGCCATTCTGATCCATCGGCTGCCCAGTGAGCTTCGCGCTATGTTCTGAAAACAGGCACCAGACACATAATAAGAGATACGGTATGTATTAAACCTGAGTTATGCGTGGCGGATATTAAACCTCAATCATTTTTCAGCTTTGCGTCGTAGTACTCAGGATACGTTCGTCGGTACCTGAAACCCTTCAGAGTCGAGAACTAAATAGCCAAAAGATACGCACCCTAAAAGCCACTCTCCAATCAAAACTCCAACAACAACGTTCATTCCTTTTGCTATCCATAAGGGAGGCTAAATGGCACATCATAGGTCAAATATCGCTCACAGGGGATAAAAAATACACATACGTCTGCCAGGAGGACATCGGCGGAATGCAAGAACAACAAAACTTGAAATAACGATGGTTGGACAATTGATTGCTCGCAATCTTGGAAGTAGGAATAGAGATTCCGTAGAAATCGCTCGTCGAAACTAGAAGGGCAGTTGTTGGAAGATGATTCAAAGCGAAGAATGCAAATGTTCCCACCCGTTCTCCTCGGGATCAACCCAAATATCGACTAAGAAAAGGTGTGACATAGGAGTCCCGAGCCTTGAACAGGAAATACGAACCGACCATGTCTTCCTCTGGACTATCATTCCTGCAAAAGGCAGTGAACAAACCGTCCTCTGCAGGGCGGAGAGGAAACGTACCAGAAGGTATGACGAGCCATGGCGGGCTGATGAAACAGGTCAACTCAAGTCTCAAAGGCAGTAAAGTGACTGCATACGATAACAATTTCTCCATCTTGCTCGGTCTTAGTCATTTTCTGACCGTTGAGTTTGAATCCAGCGGTTCCTCGAACGATGCGGAAGGTCTCATGTTGAAACTTGTGGAGATGGTAAGGTGGATTGTGCTTGTCCTTCTCTCCCCATGCCGAACATTTTATTGTTTCCCTGAGGACAGTATAATTACCCTCCTTAAACCACTCCACACTCCGTGACCCTCCGAAGACAGTCAACTTGGAAGAGTGGGCGGTGGTTGATCTCTTGAAATTTGAGAAACCCAACATGATGACGATTCGGGAATTGAACGAGTCTGGTCAAGTATTGCTTGTCAGTCAAGCCGCGGGATGGCGTTAAGTGAAAACCGCGAACCAAGCTATGAACCAAGAAGTAGCCTTTGGGATTTAAGCACGAACCTGAAGGTGGTCGTCTTGAACCCTCTGGAGCTTTCTCATCCAGCAACTGAGCAAGCATCTCCTTTTGAAAGGCTTCTGGCGGTGCACAAAAATCCTGTGCGGTCGCCTCTACCCTTGCGTTGCCCGTCCGACGTTGTTGCTGTTGTCCGGTGTGGTGGTTACAAGCGATGTCGGGCCTAGGGAAGCTCGCTCTTCGGCAAAGCAAGTGTTCATCCCTCTGTTGCACATCCATGTAGATCATGTAAAGTAAGTTGTGGAACTCAACGGCGTATGCAGAGACGGTTAGAGGGAAATTATTAGTGGTACCGCAGTGACGCCTCAAGCGACAGTGACTATTTACCTATATAATGTAAGAGCACTATTCATCTCACGGCGGAAACGCAGTCGCCACCATGTCTACCAAAAGCACGGTCAAATCGATGGATATAGCATACTTTTCCATTAGCAAAGGATTTAGAAAGAGGAAGCATCGACAGGCTCTAAGTTGTGAACATTGTAGAAAACGAAGGATGAGATGTGATCGGTACGTTGTGAACCTATTTCCTTCCGGGTGCACCATCAAGTGCTTACTGTATTTTGCATTCTCTGATGTGACAGTCAAATACAAGTCGGTGTCCCCCGGAGTCGGATAGCAGGGTCTAACAAGAATGACAGTGTGGTTCGTGCACAACGAAGGGGCTGACATGCGTATGGGAAGGTGAGAATTTACATCTTATATATCCCCAACTCAACCTTGGAATGCAGAGGGAGTCTTTCCGTGAGTTCTGATCATATATCCGCCGCCTGGACGAGCTCAAATCTTGCAGCACGGTCAATGCTGTGGAAGACATTAACGAGTTACGGCAAACGATCACAGAGCTCCGAGCACAATTAGCAGTAAAGAGAGTGTCATCTGAAAAAGAAGAGTCACAGTCTAGTCCTAAAGCTTCCGAAGGTGGACTTTCGCCACCTTCGTCCATGAGCCCATCGATTGAAACCTGCGTGCTTGAGAAAGTGACAGAAGATGCTGTTCTTTCCGATTTTGTCCAAACCCTGTTGTCTCTAACTTTCTACAAAACCGTAAAACAGTCAAGCTCAGAATACGCCCTTGATTCTTGACCACTGTGTTTGGCACATTATATCAGTTTTGTTTAGGTTATTCTGATCCTGATACGCGGCAACTCAACACTACTCTATTCATGTAATATACACCTGGTAGCTACTGCAGATGTTTGCTTTCAGCCTCACGCCATCAAAGCTCTACGACCCACTCTTCGGGTCTGGATATTGCCTGACCAAATGCTGGTATATAACAAGGGTAATAGCAAGGAACGCAACGGTCCAGCTACGTCAAGGCAGAAAGCTCAATCCCCTTAAAGAAAAAATAGAGGCTCTTACAAGAACCATGTCAACGCCTGCAACTCAAGTTATTCTAAAATTTCCTCTTTGGTGACTTTCACCATCATTTTCCTGACTTCGGAACCTATGGAGAAGCAAACCATACAAACAAGTTAGCCGAACAAAAATGAAATTTTAGGAATTTGAAATATTTCATTAGCTGCCAACATTCACCAACACCCAACACAAAGATCACCAAAGAGTCCTAATCGACCTCCAACAAACTCAGGACAAAAGCTGTCACAAATCGTCCTCCTTGCACCGGAACCATGAATTCCAGTGGCATCAAACTTTTTAGTGGGACCTCGCACCCCGAACTTGCCAACTTGATCGCCCGCCGTTTGGGCATCCCGCTTTCAAAGTCAACCGTTTCGACTTTACCTTCTGGCGAGCTAAGCATTACCCTTCGTATGGTGTTTTCATCGTCAAGCCTGAGCTGACTTTTCTATTCTGCAGACGAGAGTGTTCGAAATGCAGATGTCTACATTTTATGCACTTCTTCTTCTCCTATTACCCCTACCAATCGGTCTCTGTTTGAGCTCCTCATTATGATTCATTCCGCTAAGATAGCATCGTATGTCTGTTCCTCCTTTTCTTGACTTAAACTCAGTTTGACCTTTTTTTTACCACACAGGGCTCATCGAATCACTGCCCTTCTTCCCATCTTCTCCTACGCTCGACAAGATAAAAAGGATAAATCCCGTGCTCCTATCACCGCCAAGCTAGTTGCAAACTTGATTCAAGGCGCAGGAGCAGATCATGTCATCGTGCGTCTTGGCGAATGCTGAATTGTCATTGTTGACAGGCCTGGGCGGCAGACGATGGATTTGCACGCATCTCAGATCCAAGGATTCTTCTCCTTGCCAGTTGACAATCTCTATGCCGAACCAACGATGTTAAATTATATCCGATCCACAGTCGATTTGGAAAGAGCGGTTGTCGTTTCTCCCGATGCAGGAGGAGCCAAGCGGTTGGTATTCCCCTTGTCGAGAAATGCGTACGTGCTAACACAGACGATTTGTTCCTCCGCATGAATAGGGCAGCGTCCATAGCTACTCATTTAGGCATCGAATTTGCCTTGTTTCACAAGGAGAGGAAGAAGGCCAACGAAATTTCCAGGATGGTTTTGGTCGGTGATGTGAAAGGAAAGACTGCGATCATGGTCGACGATATGGTCACCTTCTCTGCTTCTTCCCCAAAGAATGAGCAGATCTGTTGATGGACGGATATGGCTAACAGGCGGACACTTGCGGTACTGTTTGTCAAGCGGCGAGACACCTGCAAGAAGCCGGTGCCACAAGCATCATCGCACTTGTGACACATGGCATCCTCTCAGGTACGTCTTTTCCCTTCCCTTCTCTGCCTGGATGATACAGGCTTCCATGGGAATAGGGAAAGCGATCCAGAACATTTCCGCATCTCCTCTCTCCCACGTTGTTGTTACAAACACCATCCCTCAAGAGGCTCACCTCATCGCTTGTCCCAAGCTCGTGGAGTTAGACATTTCTCATGTGCTTGCGGAAACCATCCGGCGGTCCCATTACGGAGAATCGTATGTCTTCTCCTTTCCGCCCCATCCTCAAGAAAGGTGAAAATGGCGACAGGATATCCTACCTCTTCGATGCGGTACCGTTCTCTGAGAATACCTTCGGAAATCAAGGCCGCAGTCGTAGCTCGACGATGGGATTGAGCGTAGCAAGCTCGGAGGGGAAGGAGATGGTGGATGGACTCGCACTCGGAGGTGCAGAGACGGGAGAGGGAGAAAGCGGGTTTACGATCAGGACCTTGCATGACGAGAAGGAAAAGGTGCCTGTCAAAGTAGAGGGTGGATTGTAAGGCTCACATTATATAAGCGTTGATGAATAACGGTGTACTTGTATCTGTCTCAAGGGATTAATAGAATTTGATTACATTTCAGCTCGAACTCGAACTTTCCTTGCAACGGCTACGAAGTCATTCCAATGCTCCTCTAGACTAGTGTCCCTAGCCACCTTCACTTAGAGATACGAATGCTGGGGATTTCTAGAGAATAATGTACTCCACCCCCAAACAACTAGTGCTCCGCGTTGGAAAGTGAAAGCTATAGTTCCATATTCATGTCTCTGTGAAACACTATCACCTTTCAAGCATGCATAGCTGTCAAGAAACTCACTAGAACTACTCCCCAACAAGCCGTAATCGATTTTTGACCATTTCTCTCCGACTCCAATGCTCATCGCCGGCAAGAAAATCTGCCCTGACGACTTTCCCCCTCCTTAATACCCTCCCATTCCGTTCCCATTTGACATATACTCCTTCCCTCTTCCCATCGTAGAAGGCGGAAGCCTCTTCCGTCATGTCTTTGAGCTTTTGATTGAACGGAATCGTCTTCGCACGCAGAATAAGAGGGACAGCCCTGATACCTTCTCCTGCCTCTTCGTCCACGTGTGTATCCCTCAGTAGATCCTCAAGTAATTCTCTTGCATACCAAGTGTCGTCTTTCCGGTCATACAGGTCGAAAGCATAAAACCAGTCCTCGAGCCTGTCATATTGAATGCTGTGTTTCGCGACGAGCCATTCCCCGAAGAGAATGTAGCGTTCGAGGAAGGTATCATCTCGACCGAGGATTTTTTGGAGTTGACATGAATGGGTGTGAAGCCATGAGGAAATGAGAGAGAATTGGGGGTGCTCCCCTGAGTGGATGTAGTGTGAGCGATTCTGGATACGAATTCCTCCAGAAGACGAGAGAGAGAACCCAAGCTGAGCCCCATCAACCTGTCCCCAACACAGTTCATTAATGCTACTTCGAACAAAGGACTAGCCACCTTTTCAGTGATGACTAATTCTGTACCATCCTCTAATTTTTCATTGATTTCAGCGTCTACCAGATCATCTTGCCCCACCGCGCCAAGGTCCAAAAGGTGGGCCGTCCTAGGAAACTTGAAAAATGCTATCTCGCCTCCATTACCCCCAAGTAATCTGACAACCTGCTCCGCCTGCTCCATGCTCCTCACAGTGATTACAGCTTTCCAGCCTTCGGCGATGGTTGGTCGCTCCAGCATTTTCGCGAAAGACCTAATAGCTACCTCCACCCTGTTCCCCGGTTGGAGGGTCGGATGGCCGCTTCTTCTTTGCGCTCTTTGGATACACAGGTCAAGAGAAGGATAGAAGAATATGGTTACAGGCGTCCTCGCCCAAGTTGTTAGGGAGAGGATGCGTACCCTATCTACTCTAGAAGCATTCACGCGGTCGATAATAGTTTTCCTGCTGGACATTCTCGCCATGGAAGATTCGAGATCCCCTTTTCGGAGAGAAGAGGCTTCGAATCGTGCGTCATCACCGCTCACAATCCTCCACCTGTCTTTAGCCTGGCAAGACCGGTTGAGACGTTCCCTCACCCAGCTCTTCCCGCTCCCAGGCAACCCAACAAGGACAAGCAGATCGACCTCTTCTCCAACAGGAGGGAGTGTACCTTCAACCTCCAACTTTGAAGTAACAGCTGTCTCTTCAACAGTCGGAAGAGGGGGAAGGATCGATCCTGTCTTCCAAGCTCTCCTTTCGACGCGACGCACGAAATCTTCCTGCTCTGTCGTCTCGATCGATTCAGGCCTCAACTGTCTGAGTAAATCAATGGCCTGAGTGGCAGTCATTGCAGGTGTGGCGCTCCGCGACGATGAAGAGCCAGTACTTATTGGGAGTCCTGTGCCGTGCAGTGAAAGATAAGCGCCGAGAACAGCGCCAGCTCTGCCCTTCCCGCCTCCACAATGAACCAACACTCCGCCTTCCTCCTCCTCAACAGCTTGAATAAATCTGCGAAGGAACAGGTCAAACTGTTCCACTGATGGCGCGCGGTAGTTTTCCACTGGTAAATAAAGCCGCTTCATACAGGTTCCATCGAACCAGCGCTCCGGGAGTGGTTGCTCTTCTGTCAACGTAACAACTGTTTCGATGCCAATTGAACGAAGGAGGCGAATGCCTTGAGCATGACGAGGAGTAGACATGCCGTACAAAGTGAACGGGATGATAGGCGAGAAGAATCGAGGAAGTTCGTTCCAGTCTTCGTAGTATTCATCTCCACGATATGAGTTTACGGATGTGGGAAGCGAAGAGGATTGTTTTCTGAGTGTGCAAACGAGCAAGCGTCTGCGAGGTTCGCTACTTTGCGGGTAGTGCGGAGTGGTCAACCAAGCGTCGCGCACTATTCTCCTAACTTCCTTCTTCCAAGGACGCAATAAGTGCCTCCTCACTATTCGATCCATGCATCCCGTCCCATCTTCGAGCATCGCATCCAGCTCTTCCTTCTCTTCCGTCGTAAATAATGGTGGAAGGGTAGGGCAGCGAACAATGTGCTTCAGAGAGTACCGAGTGACCTTTTCTTCTCCGTGTGCCAAAGCAAAATGGAGCGCACGTCCATAAGCCAGTATTGAGATTTTCCCACCGTAGGAATCTCCGAGACGTATCCATGATTTAGATGAAGATGGATAGAGTGAACAGAGCAAGTTACTCGCTTGTCGCTCGTATGGAGGAGTGAGAGAAAGCGCGTCTAGTTGACTTTCGGTCCAGGTGGAAAGGAACGGCCGCGACAGCGAAGAGGTGAGGCTCCAAGGCAATGGAGTGAGTTTGAGCTGACGACGGATATGGCTCCCAAACGCATAGAGCACTTGGTGTTCGTCTTTCAGCTGGGTCGTAACCACGTGATACGTTCCTCGAGCCGATAAAGCCTCTACGTCCTGCAAAATAGATTGCAGAACTCCCCTATCGCGCAATGACAGGGAAGACGCCTCAGAAGAGGTCAGGATGGTGAGATTTAACGGTGTGGCCGACGGAATAGAGGGGGCGAAGAGTGATACTTCGCCAGTTATATTGGAAAAGGAGATGGCGCCGTCAGTTATTGTTTGGATTGCGGACATACTGGTCTATGTTACTAGAGTCGCCAAAAGGTATGGGACTAAGCGGATGAAAGATTGACGATACTTGAAGAGAATAGAAAAGAAGACAGGGAAGAGGCCTCAGAAGAGGTCAAGATGGTGAGATTTAACGGTGTGGCCGACGGAATAGAGGGGGCGAAGAGTGATACTTCGCCGGTTATATTGGAAAAGGAGATGGCGCCGTCAGTTATTGTTTGGATTGCGGACATACTGGTCTACGTTACTAGAGTCGCCAAAAGGTATGGGACTAAGCGGATGAAAGATTGACGATACTTGAAGAGAATAGAAAAGACGGTGGAAAGGAGTCAGTACTGCGTCAATCCAAGTCAACTCGAAATGCTAGCGGTGCAGGAGGATTTCAGCTGTTGAGAATCATAAGTCCAACAGTGGCCATACTCTGTTATAACGCAGATGATGTCCTCTCGAGTTAGGTTAATAGAGAGTTATATTGATGGACCACAAAAAAACAAACAAGACACCCAGCAGAGGCTGCAGCTCTTCTCGTTAGTGCAAAAGGTTCTGCCCGACTGCTGTAATTGCGCTGAAATCTTTCCTCTGGTCTACTCTGGCCTCAAATTTGCCTCAGAGCGGAAGGAAAAAGGAAACAGAAGAAATGGTTCTTGTCAGGTCACGTGTCTGTTGTGACAAAGTCGGAACCGACAGTGGTCGGTTTACTTTTTGCTTTTCTGAAAATCACCCACTTGAACTGCGTTCACTTCTGCATTTCTACACATTCAACATCACACGGCTCCTATCAGAACTGTCCCCCGCGTGTATGCTACAGCCGCTTCTTGACTTGATAGAGGTTCGCACGTCCAAAATAACTCCATTGCAAACCCAGTCAGGCCTCGAATTCAGTCGTTCTGAATTGAAGAGTGCATTTGGATGGTCACCTCTTAAGGCGTCCAGCTCCGTCTCTTAGTCCATATCCTATTCCTCAGTATCCCAAGAAATTGTTGTCGCCCCTAGTCACCAGCCAGGAGCATAATTCCTCGACTGTTTCCACCAATTGTTCATCGGTTCTCTCGGAGCCTCCCGTCCTGTCCTGCAGTTGAGGGTAGCAATTCTCCGACTCAGCTGGCGCATTGTAGCTCCTGGATGCTACTGATGCAAGAAACAGTCGACGTTGCTTAAGCTGATTCTGAGAGCGGGCAGACTCTTTCTTCCTTTTTACCTGTGCTCACGCTTCAGGCACATGACGCTGAGAGATGGACGAAGAGTTTTAATCCGATATGGCGCACAATCCCCAGCTCGCTGGTTTATTTACAGTGCTTATGCCCGATGTCACGTCTGTATTGGCAGTCACCGATAAAGAAAGAGGAGGTGGAGGAAAGGACTCTCCTCTACACAACTTAGAGTCCGAATTCGGATTACCTTGCCGCAGAGGTACAAAGTGTGTGAATCTCTCTCGCCTCCTTTCCGTCTACTCTATCGTTTAAATCTGTTTACGACGTTCCAACTTGCGAGGGAAACTATGTCAAACTACTACGAAAACAACATGCTGCCCGGTGTGCGCCGAATTGTCACGGGACACAATGCTGAAGGGAAAGCCATATTCATTCATGATGAAACTTTCAAGTCAGATCCAGTTGGACGATCGGGCAAAGTTGGATTTAAAGTGTGTCTTCTTCATCCGCACTTCTACGCAATTTAACGAACATTTATGATAGGCCTTGTATGAGACGGAAAAGGTGCCAGGTAAGGACCTGGGGGAGTTGTGTAATCCGAGATCAAGCATCTCATTCTGCCTTCATAGCAAACAACGATGATCCTTTCCACGACCCCATGTTTAACGATGTTAACGACATTGCCAACAAAGAAGGAACGATTTTGAGGATCGTCGATTATGCCCCCACGTCAAAAGATGACAAGCCATATGTCCACCGAACCGAAAGCGTAGATTATGGAATTGTCATGTCTGGAGAGATCACTTGCGTGCTTGACTCTGGCGAGGAGAAGATAATCCATGCAGGAGACGTCGTCATTCAGCGCGGTAAGTTCTGCGTCCTGCCATTCACCTTGCTAAAGCAGCGCAATAGGAACATCTCATGGATGGATCAACCATGGAGAAGAGTGGTGCCGTATTATATTCACCTCCATCGGTCAGTATTCCTTCCTTCTCATCATCTGCTTTCACGCAAACCCTGGTTGCAGCTACGCATCCTGCAAGAATCGGGGATAAGGTACTTGGAAGGGAAGGCTACCTGCCAGAACATGTTGCAACAAAGGGCCACAAACCCCCAAAATAATTTCCTTTGTGAGTCGTCCTCGAAAAATACGGGACACACGTACCTTAGCTCGCTTTGTCTCAGTTGTAGCTTCAAAGAAGGAGTTGTGCAAGATTTTCGGTTTAGGGTCAACGATGATCTTGGTGTCTATAAAGTTCTAATGAAAATCTTTCAGTTACAAAACACTGGAATATCTCAGGAGTTCTGCTCCGCTGTTTGATGTATGTTATTTCTTCCAAACCCCCGTGTAATGTTCTTGAATCAGCAGGATTAAACAATGCAAATCAGGGGAGGAATCAATCTAAAGACGTACCTTCAACCAGCAAAAATTCAGATATTTGTGGCAGCAGAAAGATTTGCCGCCTTTTCAAAGTCTTTCAAGAACCTCCACCTCCCTATCATCTTCAACTCTCCGCTCCCCCAGGTTAGATGCGCTGGGTACAGAGGCAAGACGTCTAGGAGACTGCTATCGTGCGCAACGATGACAAGAACGTCCTGATGGGCGTCGAAAGCTTTCATCCTTTCCAATGAGACCAAAGCTTGATCAAGGTCGACGTTCATGATCGGGCTTAGCTCGTAGAAGGGCATAGTCCGATAATCCCCCTGCGGCTCTGTAGACGACTGAGGATGTGCATGTTCAAACAGTGAACCGAGGCAGGCCGTGTTGGTGAAAGGCCCATCGAAAGGAGACGGAGTGATGCTGGGAGTGGGAGATGAATGGTCGGTCGGAACTCGCCTACATGATGTGCAGTGTCGCCTCCCAAGAAGACAAACTTTGTATCCGAGATTCGAGCCAGGCCGGCAATGTGGTCGTGAGCTGTGAAAAGATCTCACGTTTCGTTGAAAGAAGATGGAACAGAAAACGACGCACTGTGCCCAGGCGCCTGGAGGAGATAAAAACTTCCATCTTCAAAATAATCCAACGCCTTCAAGCCTCCGATCTCCAACTCTGCGTTACTGAAGTCAAGTTCTACCAGCTCTCTTCCTTCGAATGCGTCTTGAACCACGACTGCATCCGGGTTCGCTGGATAGCCAGGATATGTAGCTTTATTGCTTTTGAATCCTGGACCTACAACAAGAGCGGTGGTTTTTGGGAAGAGGGACGGATCTCCGGTGTGATCAATATGATGATGAGACCATATTATGGCGTTGATGAGTTCGAGGTGGAGTTGGTTGGCTTTTAACTGATCCGCTACATCCAGAGTAATGTCCATAGCGGCTTTTGCAAACTCGATTTGACCCAGAACTACGAGGTGAGTGTACTCAGTTAATGAAGCATCAACACCCCAATAAGTAGAAACATACTTGCAGGGGGCTGCTTCTCCTTCCATGCTTTCATCAACCCGAGGTCAAACAGCACCTTCTTTCCGATCCTTTCGTTCTCAACTAGAAAGCTGAAGCAGGGGATGTCCAGGATGTCATGCCCAGTGATCTGCCTTGTAACGACATAGGCGGTAGGCACCGTCGTCCGTCCACCGTGGATAAGAGAAACACGAACGTTGGTGCCTCGAAAGGCAGGAAGACTTAGGGTATCAGAAGACATGTCTGTTACGCTCAGGGCAAGATGATTCAATCTTTCTCAGTCAAAGAGAAGCCATTTTATATGCTCATTGACTAGGACTGCTGACAATGAAATCGGTGATTGAGATGAACTTGGTCACAATTCAAGCAAAATCTGACATAAATGTCGATTCTTCTTGTCGGCACGAGGCAGGAGACGGAGAAAATAGCGACAACACTTGCAATACATTATCACTGCATGCATCTACCTGGGAAGAAGAGGAATCCAATGATTTCAAGGAGGTATTCCTCAGGTCGAGTAACGGAAACGTTGTGGATTCAACATGAAGGATTAAACCCCAGTAGTTCATCTTCTCTGCTCATAAACGACCAGCCGTAGAGCAATAAGCCCATATTGCATCACGCTGTAGTCTCATAGCACGGAGGAACCAGAGTTCGCCTGCCCAACTCGCTCTTTTGGAAACTGAACTCCGACGAACCGATTCGTTGGTGGAGCAGTACTTCGCTCCGGAGACCAAACCGGAGGTATTGATGAGAAAGCTGAAGGAATGCAATAAGTGGTTACCTCCACATCTTTTCGGTGTTGAAACTTTGAAGTTCCAGCTAATGTCGATGGAAGGACATCGACCCTTTAAAAGTGCTACGAGGAATGAAATAATCAGGCCAGCACTTCTGATGAACTTGAGGAAATCAACAAGATATCCACACTACAACACACAACAGGCAGGGGAAACAGGAACAAGGGTACCTGAATGCCTCCTCGGATAAAATAGTTCACTGACTTTTGCACTGAGTTCATGACAATCGCTGTCTCAATGAAGCCACCTCGCCCATTCGACAGTCTGTCGTCCTTAGGGTATGACCTTGACTGCCTCCGCATCGTTGGTCAGCCCGAGTGGTGTTGGTTTGAGTTGGATGTAACACGATGATTCGTTCACTGATACAAGTGGTGACAGTCCGAAGTGAGAGACCAAGCCAAAAGGTGTACTGTCCCCACGACCTGGAGAACTCTTGGATTTAGGTAATTTGTCGCCTCCACCTCTGCTGTCTCGTCGAGCTGTGTCATGGTTCGAGCAACAAGGTACTAATAACCGTGTCAAACATAGCATGTGGATCATTTTCGGCTTGAGGATAGAATTTACAACATCGAGGAGTCGAAAACACGCAAATTGAGCATCATGGTATGGAGGAGCAAAGAGAGGAGCAAAGACAAACAGAAAACAGAAAACGGGATCGATGATAAAGCATGGTTACTTTTTGGAAGGTTTGGGTCGAGCGAAAGTTCCCGTCTCGAGCACTAACTCTCTCAAGAAGGTATTCTCCTTCCTGAGGCTTTCAGCTTCGCTTGTCAGCTCTTGCACCCTTTCCTCAAGCTGGGAAGCCGACTTCTTCAGCTCCATCTCTCGCTTCTTCTTCCTTGCTCTAAACTTCGCTGCAATGAGGGATCAATTCAGTCCCAGCTATCAACGTGAATGGCACAACGCACCCGATGCAATTGTATTCCGTCGTCTGCGCTCTTCAGCACTCTCTTCCCCCTCCTCCTCGCCATCGACGTCTTTTGATTTCTCCTTCTTCCAGCTCGCTCCATTGCGTAGCTTTGTCTTTGAAGCTGATAAAATATCGTCGATGTCGTTTTCGAACATCCCAGGAGACGAAACTGAGGGAGAAGTGATGTTTGGCAAAAAAAAAAAAAAAAAAAAAAGAGGTTCGCACGTCCAAAATAACTCCATTGCAAACCCAGTCAGGCCTCGAATTCAGTCGTTCTGAATTGAAGAGTGCATTTGGATGGTCACCTCTTAAGGCGTCCAGCTCCGTCTCTTAGTCCATATCCTATTCCTCAGTATCCCAAGAAATTGTTGTCGCCCCTAGTCACCAGCCAGGAGCATAATTCCTCGACTGTTTCCACCAATTGTTCATCGGTTCTCTCGGAGCCTCCCGTCCTGTCCTGCAGTTGAGGGTAGCAATTCTCCGAGTCAGCTGGCGCATAGTAGCTCCTGGATGCTACTGATGCAAGAAACAGGTGACGTAGCTTAAGCTGATTGTGAGAGCGCGCAGACTCTTTCTTCCTTTTTACCTGTGCTCACGCGCTCACGCTTCAGGCACACGACGTTGAGAGATGGACGAAGAGTTTTAATCGGATATGGCGCACAATCCTCAGTTCGCTGGTTTATTTACAGTGCTTATGCCCGATGCCACGTCTGTATTGACAGTCACCGATCAAGAAAGAGGAGGTGGAGGAAAGGACTCTCCTCTACACAACTTAGAGTCCGAATTCGGATTACCTTCCCGCAGTGGTACAAAAGTGTTTGAGTCTCTCTCGCCTCCTTTTCCGTCGACTCTATCGTCTAAATCGGCTCAGGACGTTCCAACTTGCGAGGGAAATACTATGTCGAACTATTACGCAAACAACAAGCTGCCTGGTGTGCGCCGAATTGTCACGGGTCACAACGCTGAAGGGAAAGCCGTATTCATTCATGATGAAACTTTCAAGTCAGATCCAGTTGGACGATCGGGCAAAGTGGGATTTAAAGTGTGTCTTCTTCATGTGCATTTCTACGCAACTTAACGAACATTTATGATAGGCCTTGTATGAGACGGAAAAGGTGCCAGGTAAGGACTTGGGGAGTTGTGTAATTCGAGATCTCGCATCTCATTTCGCATTCATAGCAAACAACAATGATCCTTTCCACGACCCCATGTTTAACGATGTTAACGACATTGCCAACAAAGAAGGAACGATTTTGAGGATCGTCGATTATGCCCCTACGTCAAAAGATGACAAGCCATATGTCCACCGAACCGAAAGCGTGGATTATGGAATTGTCATGTCTGGAGAGATCACTTGCGTGCTTGACTCTGGCGAGGAGAAGATAATCCATGCAGGAGACGTCGTCATTCAGCGCGGTAAGTTCTGCGTCCTTCCATTCACCTTGCTAAAGCAGCGCAATAGGAACATCTCATGGATGGATCAACCATGGAGAAGAGTGGTGCCGTATTGTATTCACCTCCATCGGTCAGTATTCCTTCCTTCTCATCATCTGCTTTCACGCAAACCCTGGTTGCAGCTATGCATCCTGCAAGAGTCGGGGATAAGGTACTTGGAAGGGAAGGCTACCTGCCAGAACATGTTGCAACAAAGGGCCACAAACCCCAAAAATAATTTCCTTTGTGAGTCGTCCTCGAAAAATACGGGGCACACGTACCTTAGCTCGCTTTGTCTCAGTTGTAGCTTCAAAGAAGGAGTTGTGCAAGATTTTTGGTTTACGGTCAACGATGATCTTAGTGTCTATAAAGTTCTAATGAAAATCTTTCAGTTACAAAACACTGGAATATCTCAGGAGTTCTGCTCCGCTGTTTGATGTATGTTATTTCTTCCACACCCCCGTGTAATGTTCTTGAATCAGCAGGATTAAACAATGCAAATCAGGGGAGGAATCAATCTAAAGACGTACCTTCAACCAGCAAAAATTCAGATATTTGTGGCAGCAGAAAGATTTGCCGCCTTTTCAAAGTCTTTCAAGAACCTCCACCTCCCTCTCATCTTCAACTCTCCGCTCCCCCAGGTTAGATGCGCTGGGTACAGAGGCAAGACGTCTAGGAGACTGCTATCGTGCGCAACGATGACAAGAACGTCCTGATGGGCGTCGAAAGCTTTCATCCTTTCCAATGAGACCAAAGCTTGATCAAGGTCGACGTTCATGATCGGGCTTAGCTCGTAGAAGGGCATAGTCCGATAATCCCCCTGCGGCTCTGTAGAAGACTGAGGATGTGCATATTCAAACAGTGAACCGAGGCAGGCCGTGTTGGTGAAAGGCCCATCGAAAGGAGACGGAGTGATGGACTCTGGGAGTGGGAGATGAATGGTCGGTCGGAACTCGCCTACATGATGTGCAGTGTCGCCTCCCAAGAAGACAAACTTTGTATCCGAGATTCGAGCCAGGCCGGCAATGTGGTCGTGAGCTGTGAAAAGATCTCACGTTTCGTTGAAAGAAGATGGAACAGAAAACGACGCACTGTGCCCAGGCGCCTGGAGGAGATAAAAACTTCCATCTTCAAAATAATCCAACGCCTTCAAGCCTCCGATCTCCAACTCTGCGTTACTGAAGTCAAGTTCTACCAGCTCTCTTCCTTCGAATGCGTCTTGAACCACGACTGCATCCGGGTTCGCTGGATAGCCAGGATATGTAGCTTTATTGCTTTTGAATCCTGGACCTACAACAAGAGCGGTGGTTTTTGGAAAGAGGGACGGATCTCCGGTGTGATCAATATGATGATGAGACCATATTATGGCGTTGATGAGTTCGAGAGGGAGTTGGTTGGCTTTTAACTGATCCGCTACATCCTGCGTAATGTCCATAGCGGCTTTTGCAAACTCGATTTGACCCAGAACTACGAGGTGAGTGTACTCAGTTAATGAAGCATCAACACCCCAATAAGTAGAAACATACTTGCAGGGGGCTGCTTCTCCTTCCATGCTTTCATCAACCCGAGGTCAAACAGCACCTTCTTTCCGATCCTTTCGTTCTCAACTAGAAAGCTGAAGCATGGGATGTCCAGGATGTCATGCCCAGTGATTTGCTTCGTAACGACATAGGCGGTAGGCACCGTCGTCCGCCCACAGTGGATAAGAGAAACACGAACGTTGGTGCCTCGAAAGGCAGGAAGACTTAGGTTATCAGAAGACATGTCTGTTACGCTCAGGGAAAGGTGATTCAATCTCTCTCAGTCGAGAAGCTCTTTTATATGCTCATTCACCAGCGTGCTGACAATGAAGTCGGTGATTGAGATGAACTTGGTCACAATTCAGCAAAATCTGACATAAATGTCTATTCTTCTTGTCGGCACGAAGCAGGGAGACGGAGAGAATCATGAATAGGGACACTTGCAGTACATGCTTACTGCATGTATCTACCTGGAGGGAGGAGGAATCCAAATGATTTCAAGGAGATAGTCCTCAGGTGGAGTGACAGAAACGTTGTGTATCCAACATGAAGGATTAAACTCCATCAGTTCACCTTCTCTGCTCATAAACGACCAGCCGTAGAGCAATATGCCCATTATTGCATCGCGCTGTAGTCTCATCGCACGTAGAGCAAACCAGAGTTTGCCTGCTCAACTCGCTCTTCTGCAAACTAAACTCCGACGAACTGATTCGTCAGTGGAGCAGTACTTCGCTCCGGAGACCAAACCGGAGGTATTGATGAGAAAGCTGAAGAAATGCAAAAGTGGTTACCTCCACATCTTTATTACGGTGTCGAAGCTTTGAAGTTCCAGCTAAAGACGATGGAAGGACATCGCCCCCTCCAAATATGCGAAGGAATGAGATAATCCGACCAACAGTTCTGATAAACTTAGGAAATCATCAAGATATCCACGCCACACACACAAGAGGCAGGAGAAACAGGAACAGCGGTACCTGAATGCCACCTCAGATAAAATAGCTCACTAACTTTTGCACTGAGCTCGCGACAATCGCCCTCTCAATGATGCCTCCTCGCCCATTGAACAGTCTGTCGTCCTTAGGGTATGACCTTGAGTGAATGCGAAGTCAGTCCTCCGCATCGTTGGTCCGCCAGTCACGGTGGTGTTGGTTGGAGTTGACTGCAACACATCCGCTGATGCAAGGATGACAGGATGACAGTCCAAATTGAGAGACCAAGCTGGCAGGTGTACTGTACCTACGACTGAGAGGACTCGAGGATTTAGGTAATTTGTTACCTCCACCTCTGTTGTCTCAAGCTGTTCTCGTGGTTTGGCGGCGGGAGTAACAAGGTACTAACAACTTTGTCAACAGAGAACAGAGCATGCGGGTCATTTTCAACCTCGGGATAGAATTTACAACATCGAGGCGTCGAAACATGCAAATTGAGCATCATGGTATGGAGGAGCACAGACAAACGGAAAACCGGGTCGCGGGTCGACGATAAAGCGTAGTTATTTTTTGGAAGGTTTGGGTCGAGCGAAAGTTCCCGTCTCGAGCACTAACTCTCTCAAAAAGGTATTCTCCTTCCTAAGACTTTCAGCCTCGCTCGTCAACTCTTGCACCCTTTCCTCCAGCTGGGAAGCCGATTTCTTCAGCTCCATCTCTCGCTTCTTCTTCCTTGCTCTAAACTTTGCTGCAATGAGGTATCAATTCAGTTTCCCAGATATCAAAGCGAATGGGACAACGAACCCGACGCAATTGTATTCCGTCGTCTGCGCTCTTCGGCACTCTCTTCCCCCTCCTCCTCGCCATCGACATCCTTTGATTTCTCCTTCTTCCAGCTCGCTCCGTTGCGTAGCTTTGTCTTTGAAGCTGATAAAATATCGTCGATGTCGTTTTCGAACATCCCAGGAGACGAAACTGAGGGAGAAGTGATGTTTGGCAAGGAGAGGAACGACTCCTCCAAGAAAGAGCCGCTGGGAGTGGACTGGAGACTGGGACGGTATTGTCGGCTCGTGCCTTGTTGCAAACCCGGACTCGAAGGCGTTTTAAACGTCTCTGTGTGTACAGTACATCGTCAATCACTTGAAGGAACGAATGAGTGAACGAACGTGTTGACCATAACGTTAAGGAGTCCTGGAGTCCAGGTTCATCAAGTGGAGAAGGAAAGCCAAAATCAAAATTGGGCGACTCTTTCCTACGATCCTTCGAAGGCCAACTCATTGTGTGAAAGGTTGTGATCCAGGTCCAAACAGAGAAAAGCCAAAATTTCAGAGGGGAAGAGCATGGCGTTCGCACTATTGCTCACTTATAAATGGATGGAGAATGGCCTCATTTCATGGCGGAATGTTGCGCAATCGCGGAGAGGAGTATGAAGGCCATTCAGGAACCTGTCCACCACATCCAAGGCGTTAGTTCGACGCGCTTGCTCGCAATAATTCGCCATATCGTTCTGCGTTATTGTTCTTGAGCTGGGTGAAGGTGTGATGTCGGAATCGGAATCCCGTTTGGCAAAGCACGTGACTAAGCTGACTTTGGCTATCATTCGTTCATGTGCCTTCATTCATGTGCAGAAAGTGCGTTTGCGACCAGCCTGCATTATACGCAGAACCAAATATTGGCGCGGATCTGTTGCTGTCGTAAGGAGAAGAAGCCGAAAGACGAAGGATATGATTGCGCTCCAAATATTCAAGAAGGATCAAGCTAAACAGGGACAAGAAGTCAAATTCGAATTAAGGACACAAAAAATCTCTTCCTGGCGCGGTGATGAGGCTTTTTTTGCCCGCCTAACATTGTCAGGGTTGGGCATCCACTCGAACTGGCAGAAGCGTTGACGGCAGCGCCATCCGCCTTGCGCTATCAGCCACTGTTCGACAAGCCGGTTAATACAGGTATTTAGCAGATTGGAAACAAAACAGCTTACTTAGAAAAGAGGATGTACAACCTGGACGCAACATGTGGCATTTTACCAATTAACGATGAATCAACGCGCTCTGATATGGCGTGAAATCCGATCTAAGTTCAAAGATGAGCACAATACTCGCGGCACGAATCGCAAGACTACTTACCTATGATGTCCAACCAGTTGCTCCACAATGGTGCCTCTACACCAGGTAGAAATTGTGAAGAAATGATTCGCAAAAAAGGGATACATCCTCTCCATGGACCAACCAGATAGAAATCAGGACAGTTACGAATTATTAACAGCCCTGAAACAATGTACGTCGAACGTAAACAACAAACATTTGAAGACTAAATGACAAATGACAACGGTTCCGCAATTACAATTCTAAACAGATCTGACAACGATACTCCAGCTCAAAGTAATATAAGGAACAAAAATTTATGAGGAAATTCGAAATTCAGAACATCAGGGATCATCGCTTCGTTTTCCCCCGTCCCCGCCCTCGAGCGGCTGGTCCGCCCCCCCCTCCTTTCGTCTTCTTCGACACCGGCAGTCCCATGGAACCCAATGTTGAATTCGGTCCTCCCGCTTCATCCTCTCCGTCGCCTGTTTCCACATTCCCCCGCTTGGTCCCTCTGGGAGGAGATGTTGACGATGAATTCGCTGCAGGGAGCCCGTGTGACGGTGCTACAGGAGTCTGGGGCAAGCTCGGTATCCCTGAAGACGATATAATCCCGTTAAACGGATGTCCCGGATGATTTGACCCCGCTGTAGCTTGCGGTTGAGTTGGCGGCGCATATGAGTGGTGGTGGAACATAGTTTGAGTCTGTGGTCGGTTTGCGGAAGGTGGTAGGGATGGAGGTTGGAGAGGTATTGATTGTGAATGGAGTTGAGACTGGTTCGAGAACGGCATTGTTGGGGGAGGCATCGAGTGAGATAGGAGACCAGTTTGTGGTGGTGGATGATTGTGAGGAAGTGGTGCCGGACGAGGGGGATCTTTCATGCGCGAAATTTTCGTGCGAATGCGGGAAACGCTCTTTTCCGCTACTCGATCGAGTCTATCCAACAGTTTTGAGATGTTCTCATCACTCAGATCGATTTCTGGATTCTGTTTGCGCAGTTCCGCAATATCGTTTGCGACGAACTCGCAATACGCCTTCGTAGCAGCTACAGTTCAAAATTCAGTGAAATTTACACGAAAGATAATGGAAGGACGCACCCAAAGGATCCATCGTTGCATGGTCTTTTGACCAAGCGAACACAGGGCGCATCTTGTGAAACGTTTCCGCCATATGTAGCTGGGCGTAGATCGTAGGTGAGACTCCCCAAGGACCTGTTGGATTCTCAGGAATCATTTGCTGGATCTCGCTCATTGTGCTCTGTAGTGACCCGCTGCTGCTGGATCCGATGCTCCGACTTGCTGGCGGTTGCTTGACTTGATAGCAAAAATGGTATCCTTGCGAAGCCGTGAATTCCAGAAACGACAACCTCAAAACAAACGATCGCGGCGATAGGGGGCTCCCAGCGAGGTCAACCTCATTTGGTAGCGCGGGTTGTCGAGAGAAACGAAATCTCAGCGTTCCCACCTGCTCCGTGATTGCTCCCATCTCATACTTCTGAACCAGCGTCCCCTTGCCTTCGAGCATTCGTCCCAAATACTTCATGGTTCTGTCTTCGCTGCACCAAACTACTTGCTCGACGACTTCTGACTCCAGCTGGAAGTTGAGATGGCGAACTTTGTCCTTGTGCATCTTCGAAAAGAGTTGTGGCAGAATGGAGAAGTAGGCACGAAACATAGCGGTATCGTTCGTGTCAATGTTGTAGAGATTGAACACTGCCTTCGCGTCCGTAGCAAAGAAGCGTTGACAAAGCTCTCTAAAATCTTCAATTCTTCCACCATCCTACCGCCAAATCATCATCAAAGAATCAGAGCTAGTAAAATATCTCACCCTGAACACTTTGTTCAAAGCTAGATTAAAGTTACTGACTAGAGCAAGGCCATCACTTGGCGGCACAGGAGCGCACTCGATTGTGGAATCATCTCTGTCACGCAACAGTCAAGCCATAGTTAACCCCCACTTCAGCTTGAACAAACACGCATACGTACTCAATGCGAGGCGGCGCGGACTCAGGCAGCATCGACATCGCTGACGGATGGCCGCTCAAGATCTCCAATATATTTCCCTGTCTTGCGTTAGCTTCTTTCGCTTGCGCTTCTAACGCCTCTGCCTTCTGCATATTCTTGTCACCCATGGTCTGATAGACCCGAGCATGCAGCATCTGATCCTGTGACCTTGGCCCGATCGGTCTGCCATTCGCTGCATTCACAGATGTCGGTTGCGGTTGTGGTCCCTGAGGAGGAGGCGGACCGGGCTGTGAGCCGCCAGCGGAGGTTATAGGAGGAGGAGGGGGATGGGGATGATGTTGAACAGGGTGTTGTTGCGGTTGAGCGGGGTATGGAGGTCGATTTTGCGGCGGCATCATGTTCATTCTTGGTGTAGGTGGCGGATTCGCATGAGCGGGTGAATTGCTGTGGAAGGTCGGGGACGATTGCGGTACGTTGGCGTTCTGATTTGCTTGGGCTTGCGCCTGTGCCTGAGCCTGAGCTGAAGCATATAGCTGCTGAGCCCGAGCTTGATTGAGTTGACCGTATGCCCTTTGTTTCTGGGCTTCGGAGAGCATGCCCTGGTTTGTATTCGGTCCGAGAGTCAAGTGAGGGGGATGTGGATGCGGGTGCGGGTGGGCTCTTGCTGGACCTGGATACTGCTGGTGTTGCCCATAACCTTGCGGCGGGGCTACGGGGTATGTAGGAATCGAGCTTGGGGGTATTCCCAACGCTTGCTGGGCGGAGCCGTGAGGAGAGTGAGCATAGGGGTTCATCGGATTTGATGGCGTTGGCCCTGAGTGTGGATGAAGAGCTGGTGGCGGGTGGGAAACGTTGGGAAGAGGTTGTGCCATCATGAGGGCAGGCTGATCAGGGTCGTCAGGAGAGGCGAATGCCGTGTATTGACGAGTTTGGGAGGAGATAGATCGGGAGGAACCTGTAGTCGGGCAAAAGAACCGTAAGAAACGAGATGTAGAGATAAAGATTTAGTTATTGAAGACCTGGTGAACAGAACAACGCAAATTGCAAGCAACAATATTTGCACTTCACTGGACATGCGTCGCTCGGAAGTTTAGATACTTTTATTCCACCAAATCACCTCAAATGCCGTTCCACCCTTCTATTTCCACGATAAGGCAAGTTGATAGAGAACAAAATGAAGCGGGGTTCATTTGTGGCGATTTCAAATTAGTCCAACAAAGTACTCCAAGCAACCGCAAACAATGCCTCACATCAGACGATAAGCATTCAATTTATAAGCCAATCAAAATATCAACCCGACATGCATGACAGGAGATTGAATAATGAGAGAAAGCACAACGTGGATTCGACACAGGCAACTTCCCGGAGAAGTTAACGTCCACTTCTAAGCAAAAGACAATTCGCAACACATGTTAGTCGTAATTGCGTGCTTAGAACCGCACTCCAAAGGAGGGAAAAGCTGGGACTTGAACGTCCTCAAAGTGTAACGAGCGCACGTAATCTGAACTGAATTTGTGAAAAAGTCGCGAGGATGGCAGTAGGAGTTACGGTTCGAGGTGACAGAGCTTAATGACTCTGGCGCCTCGTCACCTCTCAAGAATGGCCAAATATGATGGACCAATGAATAGAAGTCCAGAAAATGTGACTTGATTCACGAGCGGAACAGCGCAGACGGTCACAACGACATGCCTCCCCACACTCCCGGCAATCCCTATCACACAAAATGCTCACCCAGTTCCTCTCTCCACTTGTTGGTGCCTCTATCTTCGAATCAATTTCTTGACAGTGATACAACACTTCCTAGTCCCTGAATCCGACACTCGACGGCTTGGTGGTAAATCAAGACGAATCAAACTCTTTGTTCTCCGTCAAGACCACGTGCGTCAGAAAAATTCGTTCTAGGTGACTTGTGAGGGGAACCTTCTGGGCGGTGAGGATATCGAAGCGTGCGACGTGCTGCTAAAGGGTGTTGGAGGCTTTGGGATGCAGGCGCGGATCGACTGGCGGATCTGGGCAAGAGAATGAAAGCAGTCTGCCGAAGTTTGAGTTTCATTAGTACTTTCCTATCTTGGACATTATAGCATCACGTGATCAATTTGAGAAGTGTTCCCGAAAGAAAGAATATTGATCGAATTCCAGTGATTTCGGCTCTAGAACGTCTCATATTATTGGCTGGAAATGTCTGTCAACTTCTTTTCCAAAGACCCCCTCGATCTCTCGGCCATACGCGCCACGCTCATCCGCCTCGAGGACACTATTATCTTTTCCCTTATCGAAAGAGCACAGTTCTCTCATAACCCAAACATGTACAAGCCCACGAGAGAAATCCCACAGTTCAAAGATATGGATTTTGACGGGACCTGGTTGGACTGGTTTCTCGCAGAGACAGAGGCAGTCCATGGTGCGTTCCTGCATTCCGTTGAGCTCGAAAGCAGGGGCTGATCACTACCTATGTGGAACAGCCAAGTGTAGACGGTATGAGAGGTATGTAAAATTATATCTATTGTTTAAAATATCATGCGAATGCATTATTCAGCCCGGACGAACACCCCTTCACGGAGCGCTCCAAGCTCCCAAACGCGATCCTTCCAGCCATCAACTATCCGACGGTCTTGCATCCTCAAGCTTCAGAACACGTCAACGTGAATGGAGAGATCACAAAGTTCTACATCGATCGCATCGTACCTAATATCACGAAGGAAGCCACTGCAGCCCTGGGTGGTGGTTCAGATGATGATGGTGCGGCTGCCCTTTCCTGGAGTTGCAAGTGTTTAAGTATTATTAAATCAACTTAGGGAACTATGGGAGCGCTGTTACGAGAGACATTGAATGTTTGCAGGCTTTAAGTCGGAGGATCCACTTCGGTTCGTCCTCTTCAACGAGCTCTGAAAGCAGCTGATAACCTGCGAAACAGGCATGTTCGTGTCAGAATCCAAATTTCGAGACAAGCCCTCCGACTTCATCCCGCACATCGAACTAGCGAAAATATCTTCACCATCATCAGAAGAATATAAAGCAAGTTACTCTGCACTCGATAACCTCATATATAAGCCAGCAGTCGAAGCTGCTCTGCTGAAGCGATTGGCGAAGAAGGCACGGATATATGGGAGCGATTTGAATACAGAGAGTGGGAGTGCGGAGGAAGCGGCGCTGAAGGTTGATGTTGAGGAAGTGGTTGGGTTATACAAGGATTGGGTCATTCCATTGACAAAGAAAGTCGAGGTTAGCCTTTTTCATCTTCCTTGACGTTCTTAAGACCGTTTGGGTACAGGTTGATTATCTCCTGAGACGGCTAGAAGGTTTGTCTGCAGAAGAGATCGAAAAACTGCGAAGTATGTAAAACATCAACGGATGAAGCGGTACAATGCCTTTCTTTAACATTGCGAAGTCGATTGCCCAAATGGTTCCACAATTAATGGTTTGTGGCGTGACATCCCGCAACACGCGGGACTGATCACCATATATGGCTTTGGCTCCCGAGTCTTCAATAGGCACTTGGGAAGTTCTTATCCAGACAAGCTTTCTTCATATTTCTTCTTGATGGCCACGAGTCAGCATCTGGTAGCGGAAGCTACAGTGATGAATATTCGATAATTTTTGACAATAATGTGGTGTGCCAACAAACAATCACCATAAGAACGTCCGAGAAGGGGTATTTCGAACTTCAGCAAGGCGTCTCGGGCTGTTGACAAAATAATTTTTTCGTTCTCATTATATCGCCTACCCTGCTAAGAAGATGGGAACCACGACTTTCAAATTCTTCTCTTCGTAACCATGTTGCCTTTGCACTGGCCGATCAACTTGCTGTCCGTTTCTATGCTCTATGGAGTGAGTAGCGGATTGGGCTGCTTTGTGGACGATGTCCATTAAGGACTAAACCTTCGTGACAGATAAGATCGACAACGCGATTTATATCCTGCTTCATGATAAGGCAATGTCAGGCGACTCTGATTGTTTCCTTCATAGAGCGTGATAATCTGGGCGTTGATGAGGAATGTAGAAAACGCTTGAGGCAGTTAAATAATTCTAGTTAGAGTGTTGACGAACGGCATATCCTTCCGAACCATGTAAACGAAGATCGACTTGAACTTGAACGAGATGTGGAGGTCAGCCCATATTCCATCGCCTTACTCCAGGCCTCCTCCGATCTCTTTTCTCACCCTCCCTCCAACTATCCGATTCATCCGGAACCTCCCAATTCCACGCCTTGCCCTTTCCTCCTCTGAGTTCTACAACATTCTCTAATTCCTTCTCCTTGCCTTTACCTACCATGACAAAAGCTCTATCCTCAGTCGCAGCCCAGAACACTCCGAGACCTTTCATCTGCCCTTCTGTATCGCACAGCGCAACCACAGTCCCCAGCATGGCAGCGAGTTTGTCATTCTCTGGCAGTTCTGCAGAGGTCATGGTGACAAGGCGTAGGTTCCTGAGGGGCAAGGAGTAAATATGCGATTTTGGCCGAAAGTGTGCGTAAAGCGCAAGAGAGCGGAGAAGTGGAGGCGGCCAACGGGGGGAAAGTGGCGAGGGGAGCAAGCTGTAGAGTTCCTTTGCAATTGTGGAGGATGGAGGACGCGATGAGTGGGGACAATCAAGTTCCCATGGTTCGAGAAATCTGCCTCTGACAGTAGGACGAACAAGGTCGTCTATAAATCGAACCAAATCACCACCCAGACCTTTATTCCACCCATGTGTATTGACGACAAGAGGGACAAAATCCTTTCTTTTTTTCCTCAAGGGTGTTTCAGTAACCGGCGTAGCAACGTCTTCCATCCAATGAGGTATTCGATTGTCCTCCTCTTCCGATGTTCCATACTGCACTTCTGCGACATACAGTTGAAAGCACTCCTCAATTGCTTTCTGGTAGGTGAGTGGAAAGTCAGATGGAGAGTGGACACCCAGCCAGACCGCCTTTCTGATCTGCCATCCATCGAAGTCCGTCCATGACGGGCCTATGCACGGGTTGGGTAAGTGGATTTCAACCGGGCGTGAATGCAGTGGACGGACCAATGACAGGCGTGGATCTTACTGCCAGACTCACACAACCTCCTCCGGCTCCTATTTCTCCTTGCCCCAAGTCAGTCTCGAGCCAAGCCACGCGTTCATAGCTTCCAAATCTGAAAGTCAATACCCCACTTCCCAAAAGTTCGACACACTAACCGAGTCAACAAGGTGTTCACGGCCTCACGATTGAAAGTGCTCTTTCCTACTCGCCTCGCACCAGTAATGAAGACAGTGAGTCGGTCGTCCTTCTCTTCCAGATCGTTTAGGCAAGAGGTCCACGACTCGTGCTGAGATGCAGGAATAACAGGAGGGTGAGGCGGGAAAGACATGCCTGATACCTACCCCCCCATTAGTCACAGAAAGCAAGTAGTGAAATAGGCATTACAATTCCCCAGCAATGAGCGCGAGAGGATAGAGCGATAAACTGCTCCTCGAGGAATGCAGGCAGCGGCCAAATACCCCCACGGCGTTGTAAGGATTCCTCCAGATATTCCAAAGCATTGCCGGAGTCTTTGAGGGATATGATGCAGGTGAAGGTGCCTTGTAAGTTCGAATGTGTGAATGCCTCAAGGTCATATTCGCTCCCTTTAGGATGTGCAAGGACGGGAAGTGGGCTGTTCAGTGGTGCGGCTATTTGGAACGTCTCGGCGGTATTTGAGAGCTTTCGATTGTAGGAGTAGCAATTGATTTTGAGAGTGCCCGATAAGACAGATATTTCTAGATTGCCACAGACCACGAGAGACTAAGTAACGGTTGAGTTTCACTAGTCAATAATGGTGGAGAACTTTACTTCAGCAGTCTTCAATCCAATGAGAACTACTTCCTCCTCTTCTACATTAAGCCGTGAGAAGTTCACCCCATCTTGTGGCTGCCATTTCGAAAACTCGTACTGCGCAGGCGGTGGAGGAGAAAGTGGGCGACGGGCAACAGGAAAGGCATCATCAATTGATCTAGCATCATCAAGAGCAGACGGTGGTCTTGAAGGTTGTAGTTGTTGAGAATTGGGTATAACTGTCGGAGCGTAATATCTCCCCTTCTTCAGATCCTTCTTTCGACGCTGTCGCTTTGGAGATCTCGTTACTAAGGTTGCCGTGAGTTCAGCATCTTGTCTATCAGGCGTTTCAACCTCATCATTCTCTGAAGATGAGGAAGAGTCAGAGGATGGTACTGATCGTTGGGGGGAGCGAGATACAGTCGGTGATGCAAACGAGAGGGACTGAGAAATGTCTTCTTGTTGTTGCAATTTTCGGAACGCTAAAGCAGACATCGGAACTGATGATTGGCTGGGGATGACTGGTTGGGAGGCTGGTGGAGCGGAAGGGGGTGAATCGTGGTGTAATTTTCGCTTCTTCATTTTTAGAGGCTAAATATTCCACTGTGAGTAAGGATATCGACTGCGAGCTGGCTTTTGGCTCAAGGAGAAATCAGGGTTTGAATGGCTTGGGAACTAAGAATTGTCCAGACGAACACGCTTCGCATAACTGAAACTTGAATTCATCTTGCCAGCTTGCGGCGCGCTTTGCCTTATTTCCAACTCCTTCTTTCAGTCCCAGTCATCTTTTTCAGGTTACATAAAATCTCAAACAGTCTACCAATACTCATCTCCTTTCAATCAGGTTGTAAGTGCGAGCTCTAAGAAAAGAAAATGCACAATAGGCTGTGCGTGAGCTTTGATTTATAGCTTTGCAGGATCTCAGACATCAGCCATGGCATTGACATCGATATGAAGGTCTATCAATATGGATGTTAAGCGTGAAAAGCGATGGAACAGAGGCATTTTAGTTACCATGGAACGTGGCTGTACAGAGCTTCAAAAACCATCTAAGGTGTTCACATTAAATGCGGAATTGCTGAAGATGTTGTGCCATAAACGCATCTCAAGCAATGCTCTATAACAAGAATATCGAGAAAAACAACTTCAAATTGAAACACGCCTAAGATCATCACAAGGAAGAACTCACTCCCTGTACCAAGCGGTAGATATTCTCTCACACAAATAGCTCTCTTCTGCGCACTGTCAGCCAAAGATACACTGCAGAAGATACACTGCAGACAGTACACAAAAATCTTGTGAAACAAGGTTCGGGCCGTTCGATCAGATGCGACACCAACCTATAGGCACTTCCTTACCTGACAGTACTTTGAGGCTATTCAATGTACAGACGACCTTCTTTCATTGGTTGGTGCCGAAGGAACGAGGGACGAGCTAAAACTCAAGTTCGAGTTTTAACAAGCCAGTAGTAGCAAATGGTCATGTAAATTCATTTGCCATTCGGATCTCGGCATTTTCCTCCAGCCACTCCATCCATTTCTTTAGATAATCGCTCCCTTTCGATACCGTTGAGGAATCCCCTACCACTGCAAGGTGTCTGTGCCATGTTCAGCTGAAGGAAGAGACAAGGTCCTGGTCTTACCGTTTGGCACGGGTCATAGCCACATTTAGGCGGCGCTTTTCTTTCAGAAAGCCTACTTCTCTCTAACAAGACTAGTTAGTTGTTCCGACGCATTGAAAGAGAGCGTACTTCTGAGTTCGATCGCACAAGTGTGACGATGACTGCCTCCTTCTCCCGGCCTTGAAATCCGTCAATAGACCCAATTTCTAACTCTGGGTATCGTAATCTAAGGAGCGAAGACAGCAAAGCCACTTGAGCATTGTAAGGAGATATGATCGCAATTGCGGAAGGAGGAATTTTCGCTTCAATCTGCTTCCTGGTTGTGACGATGGCTGAGAATGAAGGTATGCTCACCAAGGTCTCAACATGTGTGACGACCAACGAAGCTTCGTTTTCGTTGCTCTTCGAATCCGAATCGACAAGTAAATTTTTTTCATCCCCCTCTGACCGTTCATACATATCTGTACCTGCAGCTGTAGTCTCGTCAAGTTTGTTGATCCAGATGTCAGATAATGAAGGTAGGGACGTACTATCGATGAAAAGAACAGGTTCACTCAGTGCCTCATCGTCTGAACCAGGTACAAGATCGCTCAACAATCGAAGTTTGACGCTCTCGTCACTGATGAGCTCGTTGTCGTACAGTACCTCTGAAGGGAAAGCGCAGATCTTTTCGTGCATCCGATATTGGACCTTTAGCATACGAGATATCGATTTTCCATGCCGTTTCAACAAACGGTCAAACATCGTGATCTCCAACGAAGTTGAAAACGGCAGAGGATCCGTGGACTTTGAAGGAATCGACAATGATTTAGATCCCGTTTCCACCCCTTTCTTCAAATCGTCTTTCTTGCCTTTTATCTTCTTGTCCTTAACTGAGCCAGCGGCGGCTTTGGTCTTGACCTTCTTCTCTTCCAGTCTATCTCGAGACTTCACAGTGGGCGGAAGTTGTAAATGGTCCCCCGCAAGAATAAGCTTCCTCCCTTTCAGAATGGGTATCCAACACGCAGGCTCGATTGCTTGTGCAGCTTCGTCGATGATGACCACGTCAAAGCTCTCGTTCTGGATTTGTCGACTTCCGGCACTGTAAATCCAAAATCAAGCTCAATTTCTTCGCAGTTTTTGGAGGAGAACAGTACCCGTGGCAGGTGCACAACACAATCTTGGCTCCACCAATGATCTCCTTCGTTACTCCCACTTCCCGTTTCCTATACCTATTGTCCAAAGCAGTAATGAATAAGGAATATACAGGAATAAGCGAAAATTGACGTACTCTTTTCTCAAATCTCCAACCTGTTGCCATGCCTCCTTCCTAAACTTTCCTCGCAACTTTCCTCCCTTTAGCTCTGCCAAAGTCTTCTCAAGCTCATCTTTGACATCTTTCACTATTCTTTGCTTTTCTTTGTTAGCTGCCACATGTCTTCTTGGCGAGGAGGGGCGAAGACCTACTGGCCAGAGGAAGAGTTGGCTGTATTGTAGTCCAGAGTCGCCGTCAGAAGGGAGGGGAGAATGCGCGCGGGATGACCGAGACGGATGAGAGGTAGTTTGTGTGGTACGAGGCGTTCGAGCAAATTGTCTAGAAATACATACGGTCAATATGCTATTTGTCATGGTGAAACTAAGGGTGCTGCACCAACTGAAAGGTTCGAGCCGCCGCATACCAAGACTCTCATCCCCTTCGCATTTTCTGTGGGGGAAGGAGCTGGCGGCGCGACGAGCTGCCTAATAATTTCCACCAGGGTCTTTGTCTTTCCAGTCCCTTTGCCACCGTTCAGATTGCATTGTAGAAAAGTAACACGAAGTACCCGGTGGTCCATGAATTAGAGCCAGCTCGGGCTGGGCAAGAGCAAAGGCCACGGCTTCCTTCTGGCTGTCGTTCAATGTCGTATCTAAGAACTGGACTGGGGGTGGAGATTGTTGTGCTGGAGAGGGAGCAGAGAGGGAGAGGAGTACTGAGGTGAGTGAGGAAGGAGACGGTCTGGATGTCGTCTCTCCTGTTCCATCAACCCCCGCAAAAATGGATTGTAGTCGTTCGAGCGTCTTCACCATACGCGTGTGTACCACCGTATTCGCCAACTTGAGTCTGCGATTGATTTAATTTCAGCCTGACGCTCTCAACAAAAGAAGGCGGAGGCGGAACTCACATTCTGCATCTCTCTGGAAGATCTAATTCCTTTCCTCCCGTCCCCTTCTCTTCCACAACAACAGTAATCCTGCCCTCCTGCACCCTACTCACAACACCCTCAGCTCTATACTCTAGTTTTCCCTTCCCTCCCTTCTCTTTCTCCTCCTTCATATCAGTCACCCCCGCCAGATCGCCAACCCTAAAACTGGTGCCCAACTCTCTGCTGGAGGCACCGACCGCGCTCTCGCGCTCGAATTCAATGACAGTCTTTCCTCCAAGTCCAACGGAGAGTGACGAGACGGAGAGGTTGTTGAGTGCGAGACCGGCCCGTTCTAGTTCGCGCGCGGAGACGGAGGTGTGAAGGAGAGCCATCTCTGCGTTGTCGATCGAGTGCTCCTCTTCGAGGAGAGATAGAAGGTGGGCGAGGAAGGCGGAACAGGAAGAAGGCGTGGAGAAAGACATGGTAGTCTATTTGTGCGTAGATAAGGTCTGCATTGAGAGGTGATCAGTCGTGACTCTGTGGAGTTTTTGGAGGAGTTGTGATGGTGCGAACAACAAGCAATGCAGATCCCGCCACATCTTCAGTTCTTAATCACAACACACCTCCAGCATATGAAAATTAACACAATAGACCTGTTATGCACACTCAAGACCCATCAACTAGAATCGTAGACTAGTGATTGACTTTGTGATATATAAATTCATGTTATGCGCAACTGAAGTGATCCAATCCAAATTGAAGAGTCCAACTAGCCCGAGGCACAATCTGAGACCAGATATTAGGGGTCAAAGTGCACAAGGGGGGATTTGCATAAGTGGCCCTATCGCTCAGATGCAAAATACTTCAACACATAATGCATTCGGCAGGATGGAGAAAATGGGGAAGTGAAAGTCAGCCTAAGTGCTCCTGCAAATACCAGAAAATTAGTTCTGTGTGTCCATGGTATTTTCCGCTGTGTGACTACGTATATACGGAAGAGCAAGAACTTGAGTGTAGTAAATGGAACATATTTAATCCTCCTGTTTAAACAGATCAAAGAGGAAGGCATAAACACGAGGATTGCAAAGTCTGATTCTTGTAGGTGCCGACTCTGGCTCTCGAACCATTGGAATATATACTCGCGGTTTGGAACAACGGGGTAGGATCTCAAAAACGTGAAGTCCACTGAAGAACGGCAATGACAACCGAGTCCTAAGTGCTGCTGGACCCCTTCTCCAGTAGGGTCTCCCACGACCTGATGATTACTCGTTTATATATCCTTCTAGCATGGCAATTCTGATGCTCTGAGCTCTGAGGATCCAGGCAGAAAGAGTCTGAAAGTCGTAGAACAACGACATGGCTGCCAGCTCAGATGTTGCAGGTCGAGCAAAGATGAATGAAGTAAGTTGGTACCGTGATATCATGATTCAATCTGGCACTCTCAGGGAAGCTATCTAGCCCAAGAAGTTCTCGTCTCTTGTACTACTGGACGAATGATTGGGAGAATCGATGTCAGCGACAACAACCTGGCCGCTCACCTCGTTGCAGTTGTTTCTCCCTATGAGGTTAAGCTCACCGACGAGCGTTAAACTGGTTTTCCCTATTCCCTGCCTTTCTCTGGTTCCCTCGATCTCAAACGATGAATGATCGACTGAATGTAGAACTAAACCAATACTAAGCATGCGGAGCTGACCGAACTGTAGTGGCAGCGGCGATAAGTCTACCACCTGCTTTGCTTTGCGACTTTGCGAGTCCCCAGCCAGCTTGAGACTCAGCAGCCAGCACAACAACTCCAGCAGCGCTCAGCCCGGCGCTCAGCCACAGCACTCATTAACACCTAACACTCACTACGCCACCATGGCACACTACCTCCAGGACGATCCCTACTCAAGCACCGAGCACAATCCCCTCACACACCGTCGGCCGACGAACTACTCCAACGCATCCTTCTCCAAGTCCGACGAGGCAGGCATCTACTACGACCCCAGGGACCCCAACTACGACAACTCCGATGCGAGGTCCTATCGCAGCTACAACTCCACCGCGCCCCTCAATCGCAACCAAGGCTATCCGCCTTCGTCTAACGGACACGGAGGATACGGAGGCGGATACGCTGCTGGATATCCGCCTTACTCTCCTCCCATGCAGTCGCAATACGTCCCTCCGTCCGGAGTTCCCGTCTCTCTCCAACGCAACAAGACGACCACCACCCGCGGCAACTTTGTCGTCTCCTGTCCCGTCCCGGACAGCTTGAAACATATGATATCTAACGAAGTGAAGGGGATGGGAGTGAGGGAGGAAGAGGTGTACAAGATGCGGTATAGCGCGGTCACGTGTGATCCGGACGAGTTTAAGAATAAGGGATTCACTTTGAGAGGGAGCGAGTGGGGTAGAGAGTGCGAGCTCCTCGTCGTGGGTACCATGTACAATGAGGATGGTGAGCTTTTTGCTTTTTGGATGTGTGGATGTGTCGATCTGTGGGAAGAGGTGCAGCTGCTCTATTTTCGGCTGATCTTCTGGTTGCTGCTATGTCAAATCCGCTAGCATGCCTCCCATGCATATGCTAGAAAATGCTGCGCTGTGACATGTCATCCAATGTCAATGTCATCTGTTCCTATGTACACGATTCTGTGTCTAGGGGACAAATACAAGAGAATTAATTACATGATTAGAGATATTGTTGTTGTGGAGAACTTATCAAAAATGAAGAGAGGGAGGACACATTCTTCGTCGCATACAACGAATGGAAGTGCTCCTACACCAATGGCAATTACGACATGTCTTCATTTATTGCGGCAAGGATCTTTGATCATTTGCTCCATCATCGCTGTCCTACTTCCTGATCCTCGCTGGTCATCATGCTAATATTGCCAACCAACACAGAGGTCCTCTTCTGCCGCACATTCAACTCGATCGTCAAAAACGCCGCACACCTCGCCTCCCGAACCAAATCCAAGACCTGGGGCACATCCAGCACTCCCGCCTGGCAAAAGATGACGGTGGTCATCGTCTCCGACGGTCGCTCCAAAGTGAACCAACGAACATTGAAGGTCCTCGGTCTGTTGGGAGTATACCAAGAAGGGGTGGCGAAGGATACGATCGCGGGAAAGGACGTGCAGGCTCATGTTTTCGAATATACCACCACCGTCACCGTCTCCCCTGAAGGCGATGTCAAGCCTTCGGGTATCCCGGTACAGGTCATCTTTTGTTTGAAGGAGCAGAATAAGAAGAAGTTGAACTCCCATCGTTGGTTCTTTAATGCTTTTGCTAATACTCTGAAGCCGAACGTTTGCGTTTTGATCGAGTGCGTCTTTTCTTCTTGTGTTCGTATTTTTTGGAGGTATGGCTGATGGATGACGGGAAGTGTGGGCACGAAGCCGTCTGGGACGTCTATTTATCATCTTTGGAAGGCTTTCGATAAGGATAAAGAGATTGGAGGTGCCTGCGGAGAAATATGCGTAGACACAGGGCGGGGATGTGGTGGTCTCCTCAATCCATTGGTCGCCGCTCAGAACTTCGAGTACAAAATGTCGAGTGCGTCTCTCTCATGATCCCACCTTCCACTTCTCCAAGATTTTAATTTCTGACGGATAGATATCCTCGATAAGCCCCTCGAATCAGTCTTCGGTTACATTTCCGTATTGCCTGGTGCTTTCTCGGCCTATCGATATCGCGCTCTCCTCAACGATTCCAGAGGCGAAGGTCCTCTGGCTACTTATTTTAGGGGAGAGAAGTTCCATGAGCCGGGGTTCACAGCTGGCATCTTTGAGTCCAATATGTACCTCGCCGAAGATCGTGTCCTGTGTTTCGTGCGTCTCTTTCTTGCTCAGATAGTAGACTTTGGCTGAGAGAAAGGAATCAGGAAATCGTGACGAAGAAACATGAGGCGTGGAAACTCAAAGTAGGTTTTTGCAGCTTCCTATGCCTCCTATGCTCAACAGTACGCTGTACAGTATGTCAAGAGCGCCAAAGCGAGCACAGACGTGCCTGAAAAAGGTTCGTCTTCTCTCTTTGTTCACAAAGATGGTTGAATTGATGAGGAAGGAAGTTCCTGAGTTTATCTCTCAGCGACGACGATGGCTCAACGGATCTTTCTTCGCCGGTGTCTATGCCGTCGCTCTCTTTTATCGCATTTGGTCTTCTGGACAAAGCTTCTTCCGGAAAATTTGGCTCCAGATCGAATTCGCATACATCGCTTTCACGTGAGTTCCCTCGCCCTTTGTTCTGCTTGCGACGGGAAGAACCAACTGAGACATTCAACAGCATACTGTTCACCTGGATCGCACCTGCGTAATATTTCTTCACCTGGTCTTAGTCCTCCGAGTCTAAATGTTGCGGAACAGTAACTTCTACCTCGCCTTCTTCTTCCTTACCGATTCTGCAACCTCTGACCCGAATAACGATCCGTTTGGTGGATCGGGAGCTGATGTCTTGCAAATCCTGACCAGCATTTACATCGGCCTCCTCTTCGTCATTCTTGGTATGCCTTCACACCCATTGTTTAACTCTTGGTGTTAAGTGGGCCATTTTACAGTTTGCGCTCTCGGGAATCGCCCGCAGGGCTCGAATCTCGCCTATACAGGAGTCATATTTTGTTTCGCAAGTAAGTCTAGTCTTGCCGTTGGATTATGGCGAATGCTAAACTCTGGTGCTCAGTCATTTTCGGTATCACCCTCTATTGTGCTGCGTGGACCCTGTGCGCTCCCTCTCCTTCATTGCGTCGTCATGTCTGTTGATGTTTTGTTGAACTAGCTATGTTGCTCTGCCGCACAACTTCGCGGATTGGAAGGACTTCAACAAACTCCTCGAGGACAGCGCTATACGTAACATTCTCATCTCCATTCTAGCAACCTACGGTCTTTACATCGCCTCGAGCTTTCTTCACTTCGAGCCATGGCACATGTTCACTTCCTTCATTCAATACCTCTTCCTTCTTCCCTCCTTCGTCAATGTCCTCGGAATCTACTCCATGTCTAATTTGCATGACGTCTCTTGGGGCACGAAGGGTCAATCTGGACCAGCGAAGGACTTGGGAGCTGTGAAGACCGCCAAAGGGGAGAAGGAGGGGGAAGACACGTTAGAATATGATATGGCGAAGAAGGAAGATATCGATGCGATGTGGCACCAGATGAGGAAGGAAATGGGCGTGAAACAGATTGAAGTCCATCAAAAACGTGATGCGGACACGAGACAGAAGGATCATTACGCCAACTTCCGTACTAACGTTTGTCGCCTCCTTTGCAAAGCAAATAAGCAGAATCCCTGACTCAAACGGTGCAATAGGTCGTGCTCTTGTATTTGGGGACCAACATCTTCCTCATCATCTTCTTTACTTCTAAATTCTGGCTCAACCTAGTCAAAGGCTTCGTGAACGACAAAGGGCAAGCAGTTAATCCTTATATGGTATTTATTTTCTGGTGCGTGTCCTCCTCCGTCTCTCTCTGAGAATATCGAACCTGAACCCGTTTTGCAGGAGTGTGGCTGGAACCTCAGCCTTCCGATTCTTCGGCAGTGTCTGGTACCTAATCCTGAGGGCAGTCGGTTGGTGACGTTTTCGTGTTTCGTCATTTTGTTTCTTCTCCTACTCTCTTGAATTTGGACGTTGGTTATTCGTTGCAACGACTATTGAATAGTATTTACGCATACGCGCGTCTGAAACTCCGTTTTTGTAATTACTACTGTCTCTACACTCCAAGACTGGATAACAATCCCATATACCTGATTCCTGATTATGCCTGAACCCATGAACCATTGCCTCTGTCTGCACCCGTGAGCCAAAATTTAACGTATTTTGGAGATCCTTTCGAATTCGTAGGAATACTAATGCGACCGTTGGAGAGCTGGTGCAGCATTGCTTGTTATCCCATATAGCTATAGTTGTGCAGACTGATCAGAACTATTACTCATAGAGAAAAAGTGCCAAAACTTTATCTTCCTCCAACGTCAACATTGGCAACGGGCAACATTTCAAAAGGACCACTTGCTCAAAATGTCTGCTAGCGCAACCCATAATTCTCCCTTCATTCCTCACATCTCACATAGTCAAATCCCAGTCGGAACGCAAGGTGGCGAAGGAGGAAGTGAGCTGGCTGAAGGAGCGACTTGGAGAGTACGAACAGACACATGAAAAGTTAGAGCGTATGCAACAGGAAGAAACCCAATGGGAGGCTAGGGTGAGATTCTCACTATTGGTTGATGCTGTGGGAAGAGTGGAACCGTGTTCTGTCCATGCTTTCTGGCCTGTCCGTTGAATTGCAAGACTCAGCAAAATGTAAAGGCAGTCAAAGCGCCTATAACTTCTCTGCGTTTGCTTCAGAGGCTCTTAATACAATATCCCTTGTATCAATAAACACCTATTCTCGATGAAAGTATGGCGTTTCTTCTTGCTAAACATCTGCTGCAACTGCTAAACGAAATTTGCTGCCACAAAGCTTGCGGACTAGTTGTGCTTGCATTGGCGGTTGATGCCTTTCCAGCATTCTACCATGACCACGTCCCTGCCAAAGCTGCAATATGGGCAGCATTCTCTTATATCCTCGTTGCGCAGGGAAGGACATTAAATGTATTTTACGTACTACTACATTTTCTCCTGCGTGAAGTGCAAGTAAAGCTGAAATGAAGTCCACCACCATATGAACAGATACCAGATGCATCTCCTTCTGCTGCCTACTTCCCAAGCGAACTGGTTCAGCCAAACACCATAACGCTGCGTCTGAACCCTCCTACCTTCCGTCCATTCTCCAATTCAGCGTCGTCTCCAACAAGCACATCATCCGCCGCTTCATCTCCCGAGGAACACGAACCTATATACTATGCCTCATACAGCGTGGCCCAAGCGCGCTCCTTCATCCCGCGTCGAATAGAGGGTACGTTGTTCTCGATTCAGGAGGTAATCAGATTAATGCCTAGTCCAGAGATTAGGCGGAGCATAAGAGAAAAGGAAGAGCGAGTTCGGCTTCTTGAACAGTCAAAGGACGAGGCGTGGTCAGTGCCGGACGACTGGAAGATCACAGCTACGGGACAAGTGCGTTGTTCTCTACTACTCGCTTCAGCTGCATATTGATTTTGGGAGCATAGGTGCTAAACGAAGATAATCTCCCCATCTTCGACATTTATGAGGAAGAGCCACCGGCCCCATCCACTTCCACTTCCGCTTCCCCTTCTGCAACTTCTGATGCTCTTCCCCACCCGCAAACGCCAAAGAGGAACTTCTTGATCTCAAATAAAAGCGGGTGGAAGCCTCCCAACAAACGCGACATTGTGAATGGAGAAGGAATACCAATACTTGGGCTACATCCTACAGGAGAGAAAGCGAGTCCTGTTGCGAGTACGAGCAGAGAGAAGTTAAGAATCTCGGATGAGACTCATAGGATGCTGGATGAGTTGGAGGTTGAGGAGGAATTGGAGGAGCTGCAGAAGAAGGAAACAGGGGACATGGAAGCAGAG